>CABHPQ010169297.1:0-40190 GCA_902168405.1 Peromyscus aztecus
AGTAGTGTCATTTAGTAATTTAATCTTAAAATAAAAAATGCTTCTATTGACATATTTTTCTGATCTATAGCACTACACAAACTCCATATATATTATTTAAGTTTAAATTGATGCAAATTAAAATTTCACATGTCTTGAGAAAAATAGAAATATCATTTTGAAAGATTTCTCTGAAAGAGACATTCTTTTATATAACGATTGCAGTATGTTTCCTTGACAACATTGCTGCTAAGACTGTCTCCTTGAGGCAATAAAGAATCTGTGGTGAGTGATTGATGTCTCTGTTAAATATAGAAAATGTGAATGCACCATGTGTAGCTGAACATGTCACTATCGTCATATAACAACATACTAGTTAGCTAGATGAAATGTTTGTTTTAGAAGATAAAACTCACTAAAGAGGAAGCTTTGAAAAGTAAAATAATGGAGCAATTTACAGAGTAAATAGATGTGTTAATGTGACTGGCATTTCAAATGGAATCAATACAGACCTCACCTCAGCCTTTTCCAAATAGGAACATAAACACTATTAATTGAGACATTTCTTTAGTGTTGAGCTGTGAACTGAATTTAGGTGCTGTTTGATTGGTAGGAATCTTGGAAGTAATAGTTGAATGGAGAAAGGAGTGTGACTCTGTATAGTGAATAGTATCAATATTCTGCCAGCATCTCATATTTCACAGATGAAGATGAGATGTTTTAAAACATTAGCTTTCTTTTGCCAAGGGGTTGAGACTAAAAGTCATCTGTTTACTAGATATTTCCCAGGAAGGATTTTTCTAGTGTTACAACCTAATATTTAGTATAATATGTGTGATGAATGCCCCGTTTTGGAGTCAGGAAAAACAAAAAGCAGTCAGACTCTTCAATTATGTGAGGAAATCTAGAAAGAAAACACTGTTTTTAAATATTTTTTAAAAGCACATACATGACTAACTCATTACAGCTGTACGTTAACACTAAAAGGACTATGTTTCAATATGGCTTCCTACCATGACAACTTACGTCTGATCCAACAATTAGAAAGTGCAGAGACCACTGTTGCCTACTGGGAAGCAAAACTGTGGATGTGAATAGACATGGAACAAGAAAAGATGGCACTGGCCTAAAATCACAGTTTTAAAATCACATCAAGGTGATTACCAGCTTGAAGTGGGATAAAAGTACAATGTTAAGCAGGAGTCAAGGCAGATTGTTTTGTGTTGCAAACCTTGAAGCTGCAATGGCTGCTGAAAGTAAAAAGAATGAAAAAAAAAAGTCCCTTCCACAAAAGGAACCAGCAAGCTAGATCTCTATTCCTAACCCCCATTCAACAGCAAGAGAGTGCTATCAAATAAGTACTACCCCAGTGATGTCTGTAGGCTTCTTGTGGCTGAAGCAAATGCTTCACCAGCTTCTGAATTAGCAACTAAAGAGCCTGGTACACAATAGAATCAAAAGAGTTGTTTCAGGCAGTTGTGAGTCTTCCAATCAGGAAGATGGAATCCAAGAAAGCTACTCATTGACATCCCTGACATTGTTAGCTTAGCTGGTTGACATGAAGTTGGGCTAAAATCCAAAAGGACATACCTATTGGAAGGCTATGATCACCACTATACCACCAATGCTTTATCATGGCATATGTCTTGGCAATCATTTACTTATATTCTACAATTTTGGTTAATATTTATTAAAATGTTGATTAATAGAACCCTTTACCCAAACATCAATGTACTTTTGTATTGTCTCATAAACCCCAATGTATCATTAAGAACCAACCTTTAAAAGTCATATGTTTTTTTTTAAATTATATGTTTTATCCTTAGCGGATTATAACATAATTACATAATTTCCCATTCCTGTTTCAATCTTTAAACACCTTTTCTTGATTTCTTTCAGAATTATGGCATCTTTTATCATTAAATATATACACATTTATAAATTCATAAACACAACCTGCTCAGTCTATATAATACTTTCATTTGATAGTACCTAGAACATGTTTACAATGTACCAGGTACTTATTAAAAATGTTCAAAGTATTTACTCATTCAAGTATGAAGGATCTTAAAGAAAGATGAAGGGGGCTAAATGTTGTGAGTAAAGCAGAGCAGGATATATAGACTAGGACCTAGGGCATTTGAAAGGCTCATTCCGAGTGATTCCTATAAATGGTAGGAATCAAAAAAAAATAAATGGTAGGAATCTTCAATGTTCCATCCATACTACTAGGCAATGGTAAACGCCATCCATTTTCTCCATCTACATGGATGAATTGTCACTACAAGAGAGAGGAGGATTTGGAATCTCACACTGAAATTCTTGATACAACCTCGTACTTTCAAGTATAGAGAACTAAACATAATTCTCGTTATTGGCTCAATCACTGTCAAGAAATCAAAGGAATTCTAGTCAATTTCTGAGTTGAGGCATGCTCTTCATAATTTAGATACATAGATGTGACTAGATGACTAGATACATCTATGTGAATCTAAACATAAAATACAGATTTTATGTTTAAAATTTTATATAATCAATGAGTAGATTTAACTTGATTGTGTTTGAGATGTTTGTAGGAAAACATATAACAAGTCACCTTACAAAAGGCTGATGAAATTAGACTTAGTTTGGTCTGTTTTGGCTGTTACAAAATTCACATTCTGAGCGCACACTGTAAGAATTCCACACTAGAAGGCTTTGTGTACTACCATAAGAGAAAGCCATACATTTCTCCATAAGTGACACTGTCTTTTGCATTCCTGGATTGTATTTTATGCTTTTAGAAGCATGAAATTTTGAGGTGCATAAAGAATTCATTTTATAAAGAATTTTAATAGGAATTGTTTCATATAGCAATTTCTCCCTATAAAATAATGTAAATTATTAACTAATAACTTTTTGTTACCATATCTATTTCACAAAACAATGTATTATTATCAATACCATCTTAAAATATTTTCCTTGCCATTAATAAAATGCATTTTATTCAGCCTAATAATCATAGATTAATAATATTGCCATGCCTTTTTTCTTCCGTCCCTTGACTAATACAGCTATAAGAATTCTGTGTTTCATATATTCATAGTACATTCCACAATTTTGAGCATGTTCCAAACACTCAGTAATTCTCTTTATGGCACATGCCATCTATCAAGTAATACTGTCAACATTATGCTATTTTTTCTTTCTTTGATTAAAATTTTATTGTCTGTGTGTGCGTGGTGTGTGTGTGTGTGCGTGTGTGTCTGTGTGTGTGTGTGTGTGTGTGTCTGTGTCTGTGTCTGTGTGCCATGAAATGCATGTGGAGGTCAGAGGACAACTGTACAGGTTAGTTCTATCTTTCTACTAGGGGCTAGGGACAGAACTAAGGTCGTGAGGCTTCCATGGCAAGCACCTTTACCTGTTGTGTTATTTTGGCAGCTTCAGTATGCCATTTCTTTAGTTACTTTCTTATCCAAACAATGTATATTTATCAATTGTACAAAATGTGCCATGCCATAGAGAAGTACTGATGAGCCAAACAGTCATTGTTTCTTCCTTCACAGAGTTTGCATCCTAGCTCTTATGTAGAAATATGACTCTAGAAAGATCTGCAATTGATTTCTTTATTGTAGCCTAGTTCATCAATCAGCTAAAATTATATTTTCCCCCATAATACATATTCTATTTTTAAAACAAAAGAACACAATCATTAATTTGCAATTTCCTTAGAGTATAGGAGATAAGACAAAATACAGTCCTATTCTAAAATTTTGTCATATTCTAAAAAACAATCTTAGTGCACATACAAAAAGCATTGAGTTCCATAAGAACCCAAACAGCAATGATCCTGGTTTTGAAACCTTTTAATCACCCTGCACCTGCTGTTATTAAAACCAAGAAATCATTGTAAGAATCTCCTGAGTTAAAATCAGTTATGACATGTTAATAAAACTTGCCTTCATTTGACAATTTTTATGATAACGTTAAGAGTTGTCACTATGTACTCTTTATCTGAAAATAGTTTTTTTTCCTTGGTAGCAAAAATTACCGTTCTTGAAGCTACAAGTAGAAACTGAAGCAAATAGGAGTACATTGGTTTCACTGTGTGGACCAAGGATGCCATAGAAACTTGCAGCTTAATGCAATAATGGTTACAAGCTCAGTTTCCATGAGTTTGTAGGCTTTTTTTTGTTTCTTTTGTTGTTGAACTCCAGCTTTAAGGCCATGATGGTCTGATAAGACAGAGAGGGTTGTTTAAATTATTTTGTATCTGTTTAGTCTTGCTTTGTGACCAAGTGTGAGGTCAGTTTTAGAGAAAGTTCAATCAAGTGCTGAGAAGGAGGTATATTCTTTTGTGTTTGGGTGAAATGTTCTGTTGGTATTTGCTAGGTCCATTTGAGTCATAACATCAGTTAGTTCCATTATTTCTCTGTTTAGTTTCTGTCTGGATGACTTGCTCATTGGTGAAATTAGGGTGTTGAAGTCTCTCACTATTAATGAATGGGGTTTGATGTGTGATTCAAGCTTTAGTAATTTTTTTTTTAACCACTGTGGGTGCCTTGTACTTGGGGCATGTTAAGAATTGAGATGGCATTTTTGGTGTTTTTTTCCTTTGATGAGTAGGAAGTATCCTTCACCATTTCTATTGATTAATTTTGGTTAGAAGTCTATGTTGTTAAATATCAGAATGGCTACACCAACTTGTTTCTTGGGTCCATTTGCTTGGAATATCTTTTCCAACCTTTTAATCTAAGGTAATATCTATTTTTGATGTTGAGATGTGTTTCTTGTATGCAGCAAAAGGATGGATCCTGTTTTCACATCCATTCTGTTACCCTGTGTCTTTTTATTGGGGAAGTGAGTCCATCCATACCGAGAGATATTAATGACCATTGACTGTAAATGCCTGCCTCCAATAGAGCAGCAGTCTTATTCCAGAGTTGTGGGCTGGGATATGGATCCCAGGGGAGAGGATGTAGTTAGGGATAACTTGGCAGACTTTAAGGAGTTTTAGCAGGCAGTGTGTGGTGTTTTACCTCGGGTTCTAGTACCAGTGTGGTCTCAGGAAGAGCAGTAGTATTCTTCCAGAGTTGTGGGCTAGGATATGGAGTCCAGGAGATGAAGGTCAATATCTGTTTTTTTAAATTAACTTTTGTGGAATATTCCTTTACACTGTGTGAATATATGTCATTGTGATTTGGTTTAATAAAGAAGCTGACTATCCAAGAGCTGAATAGGATAAAGTTAGGCAGGAGAGCTGGTGTGGGATGTCCTTCTGTATGCTGTGAATATGTGTTGCTCTCATTGGTTAATGAATAAAGTTGCTTTGGCCTATGGCAAGGCAGGATTGAGTCAGGTGAGAAGTCCTAACAGAGATATGGGAGAAGAAGGGTAGAGTCTGGGCGAAGACAACCAGATGCCCAAGGAGCAAGATGCCAGCAGAGCGACAATGCCATGGTCACATGACAATACATAGATTAGTAGAAATGTATTAATACAAGTTTTAAGAGCTAATTCACAATAAGCCTGAGCCATTGGCCAAACACATATAATTAATATAGTTTACAAAAGGCCACTGGACATGGTGAGACAGAAAAGCCTCCCTTACAGGGAACCAAACTGAGAATCATAGGAAGAAGGGCAGAGTCAGAGAAGTCACCAGCAGGTTCAGAAAGAAGCAACACAGGCATGCCATACTGAGAAAAGGTACCAAGCAATGTGGTAAACCATAGATAAGAAATATGGGATAATACAAATTTAAGAGTTAGCTAGTAACAAACTTGAGCTATTGGCCTAGCATTTGTAATTAATATTAAGTCTCCATGTCAGCTATTTGGGAACAGGCAAGTGGGACAGAAACTTCTGCCTACAAAATTTCACTGATAAATAAAAAATTCACAAATGAAAGACCTAATAATGTGGAAAATAACATGGATGCTTTTCATGAAACAAAGACCTACTATCCATGGGATCCATCCAGCAATCACCCTAGTGGATAAACATCCAAAGGAAATAGCCAGCATGTCAGAGGTTTGCTCACATGCCCACAGCAGGGACATTCAAAATAGCAAAGAAATGGGAGCTGCCACGTGCCTGTCAGCTGGTGAATGAGGAGGGACATGGTGGCCACACAGGGGAAAACTCTTCAGCCACATAAATTTCTAGTTATGAAACTAGATGCAATGCTAGCTTTTGGCAATTACTGAACATGGTCTATACATTAATAGCAGTAGTAGTGTGGCTTATATTGCTCTTCCTAGTGATATCTTTCTGTTCACTCTTCTGATGACCATGCTGCTCCATGTTTCAGTTTTAATGCAGATGTTCATGGTAACAGAGCCTCTTCCAGAAAATAAACTTCCTAAAGACATAATTTAGGTTCCTTATGGGATGGGAAAGGACAATGAAAGATCTGAATCCTCACCAGGAACCAGTGGGCAGCTAGGCTCACATGATTTACACTGTCAGAAACTTGAAGCTACAGATCCTGGGAGAGATTGAGCAGGTTGGAAAGTGGCACAAATATTCAGCTCATTGAAAAGCAAACTCACGGGGAAATTTAACCTGAACTACCTGTAACTGAGTTTTAACATAGAATTAACACATCAGCATACCATTTGGTGCTAGTCTGGGTGACTTTAAAATTAACTCCTCTTTAAATTCTAAATTCAGGATTTTTTTTTTTCGAGACAGGGTTTCTCTGTGTAGCTTTGCGCCTTTCCTGGAACTCACTTGGTAGCCCAGGCTGGCCTCGAACTCACAGAGATCCGCCTGCCTCTGCCTCCCGAGTGCTGGGATTAAAGGCATGCACCACTACCGCCCGGCTAAATTCAGGATTTTAATCAGGTTTGGACAGACTTTGTCCTTTCAGCCCCAATAGAGGGTCATACTTTGTGTAGAGAGGACAATTTCTCACAGCAATTAACATGAAAGTCTGTTTGTATCCAAAGATTGCCACATATAACCTGTGTTCCATAGTGGACAGACAGAAACAGCCACAGTGAGCCCATGGGGAGTGCTGTGGATATGGCTCTGTATGCCGTGAATGTGTTGCTCTGATGGATTGATAACGCTGATTGGCCAGTAGCCAGGCAGGAAGTATAGTATAGGTGGGACAAGAGAGAGGAGAATTCTGGGAAGTGGAAGGCTGAGTCAGGAGACACTGCCAGCCACCACCATGAGAAGCATGATGTAAGAAACTGGTAAGCCACAAGCCACATGGCAAGGTATAGATTTAAAGAAATGGGTTAATTTAAAATATAAGAACTAGATAGCAAGAATCCTGAGCCATTAGGACAAATAGTTTAAATAATATAAGTGTCTGTGAGTTTATTTGGGTCTGAGTGGCTGCAAGCCCAGGTGGGACTGGAGAAAACTCCAGCTACAGGGGAGGATAGCACATGGCAGGCTCAGGACACAACAGTGGCGACTCCTTCGCCTGCCGTAAAAGCCTGTCCTTCCATCAGGCACTCTGACTTCCCACAGTCTCCAAATGACACCCACAGGGTCCTCATGCTCATGAGTCATGTTACATGGGAGGCTATCTCAATGCAAACACACACAGTGTGACTCCCTTAAAACATCCTCAGGCCAGAAGTTGCACTTTCTGTCTCCAAGGACACAGGGAGGCTAATTTAGGCAAAGATTTCATGCTTTTTGCTATTAATGGCTGGGCCATACAGCATTCTGAGTCATTACAAAGAATGTACAGTGGCCCCATGGCCATGAGTGCCCAGCAATCCCCAGTGGGGGCGGGTGTCATCCTTGTTTTAACATCCACATCCCTTCTTGAGAAACACTGGAAACCTGGTGGATTAGAGACTAAGCTCCAGCACAACTGAAGCGTGGACTTGACAAAGAGTTTCAGGTCAGAGCAGGCTAACAGAACCAGCCAATCACTGAAGAACCTGAAAGTGCATGGGGGCAGAGGGCTTGACACAATTCTGGACAGCATGATCATCCACTCACAGTTATTTGGGTGGAAGGTTGGCTGAGGATGGTACAAGGAAAAGCAGGTGCTCCCAGGAGTCTATACTTCACAAGTTGGGCTCTGCCTGCTATCAGGTTCTATGGGAGTTCAGCCCCTCCATAGTCCCCTCTCAGGGTCTGGGAAGAATCTAAACCAGCTGATATTTTAATCTTTGATGAAATGAAACGAATCTGCATGCACGAAGCTTCTTAGCCCATACACTTTATTATTTTGTGTCAGTTCTCTCTCTACACAGCTTCTATTCTGCTCTTGTGCTGAGCTCCTTTCTTGCCTGATTTCTCTCCACATTTGTCTGCTGTCCCTTCTAAGTTCTATCTTAATTCTCTCATATCAGTTCTGCCCATCTAGGTTCTCATCCATCTAGTTCCTTCCCATCTTAGCTCCTCTCTCATCTCCTTCTTTCTCATCTTGTTCTTCCCCATCTGGCTCTTCCTCATCTTCCATCTTGTTACTCTAGTACTCTTTTCTAGCCCTTCAATCTAGTTCCTCTCCAGTTCTTAGCCATCTAGTTCTTCCATTCTCTTTTCTATCTCATCTTCAAGTTCTCTCTTCAAAATCCTCCTCTGTATCTCCTTATACCCCTCAGTTCTTCATCCTCAAGTTCTCTAGGGTATTCAGTTATAAACCCAAGCAACAGCAATCCTCCCCCTCCAGCCAGGCCACCAGGCTTGAATTTCCTACAGGGTCATAAAGGTAGGTAAGAATTTTCCTCAGGCAGTGATTGTCAGGCTTTCTTTTACAACCCAAAGGGGAGTAGTAAAGGAGGAGGTCAACTGAGAGCTAATGATCGGTTAATACATCAGAAAAAGGGAATTTGTGTGCTCAAACTACATTCCTAGAAGTGGTTAGGTAAGAAGTTAGGAGTCTATAATGTTAGTAAGGCTGTATAAGAAAGGAGGGTCTCGCCGGGCATTGGTGGCGCACGCCTTTAATCCCAACACTCGGGAGGCAGAGCCAGGTGGATCTCTGTGAGTTTGAGGCCAGCCTGGGCTACCAAGTGAGCTCCAGGAAGGGCGCAAAGCTACACAGAGAAACCCTGTCTCAAAAAAAAAAAAAAAAAAAGAGGGTCTCACCTTAAATTGCACAAGAAATAAAGCTATCTGCCTGACCTAGGAAACAGGTGTTGTTTCCATAAGGGTGTTTACTTAGTTCAGGAGATTGTTTGGCCTTAGATGCTTGATAGGTATTTTAGATGATACATTGTTAGGAGTTCTTGGAAGCACACAAGAAAATTTGAATTAGCACTACAGTGTTCCTTCTCTCAAGGCTGATGGTACCTATGGGAAAATGGAAGGCTGACAGGAGATGCATATAGATAATTCCCAGGGGAGGGTCTACGATAAATGCCTCTACATAATTCCCCAGAGCTAAGTGCTTCTGGGGATGCTTGCACAGCAGAGAACAAGGATGGGCCATGCTGGGAGAGGCCTGAGGCCTGGATGTCCTTTGTGATTCTCAGAATGAGGTGAGGTGAGGCCTCTGTGACCTCACAGGGTTAATCCCCGCCTTACTAACAGCAGTTCTGGCCTGAGGGGCAACTCAGTGTCCACAGATGAAGACTGGGAGTCAAAGCTTGCCCATGTGTCTGGGTAAGTTTGGGCTGTTTCCTAGGATGGGCACTACCCAAAATTAATTTGAGTGACTCACTCAGTGGGAGGCACTTTTACATTAGGGTTTTAAATGGGGAGACCAAAACATAATGAGGTACTTGAAATGTTTCTTTCTTAGAATAGCTCATTCTAAGAAAAGCTAGAAACAGCAGGGATCAGGGGTCCCATAGCAATGGGACTGGCCACTCAAGTATCTAGGGAGAGAAACCCCTAGAAAGGGGCCTTGGAATGAAGCCACATAGATGTGTCTGGATCAGGACTCCAGCCTAGGTAAGGAAGGATGGAAGTTTCCTGTTTGCATGCCCCAAAATGACCATCCTTCATAGTCTGTCCATGGATGGTATAGAAAGTCTATGCAGTACTGATGTCTGAGCTTCACTGGCAGTAGCAATCTTTACATTCATACTCAGATAGCTGACAAATATAGGAACAAACTCAATGTCACTATCACAGGAATACCGTGGTAGCACTCTGCCCTCGAATTCTGTACTTATATATGTATTTTTGCTTAGTATGTGTGTTATTGGTATGTTCCTGTCTGAAGGTTCACATCCATGTGTGAAAGTGCATGTAGATGATACTGAATAATGTTACATATCTTCCTCTACCAACATATATGAGACAGGGTAAATTTATGGTCAGCCTTTGTTAATAAGATGACATCATCACGTGTACAACAGCCCACTTGCTAGGACAGTCTGCTCAGCACAGTGTGGAAAAGCCTGGTCTCACCTCATGCTACACTCAGGGACATAGGAAAAAGCTGGAGAGGTGTGGTCAGACCTCCGTTACCTCATATAATAGCTCACTGCCATGGTAAAGGCTGTGGTCTCCATGGGAGGGAACTCTACTGGGGTATGCTAGGATTCAGATGGAACTGCGGGTGTGGATGAAAATTTGGGCTAAGTGGTGGGAGAAATCCACATAGGACACTTGGGATGAAGGCCTAATTTAAACTCCTTGTGCTATTCTATGAGGTGGGGTTTAAAAAAGTGTGAGACACAGTGTGGTCCTTGAAGTGACCTTTAACAGGACCTGTGCTACAGCAGTAGGAAAAGTTGCAGTAAGTATCAGCAGATGTGTTCCAAGGACTAGTCAAACAAGGACTCAAGAAGATCCCAGCCACTATTCACCAGAGAATGCGGTCACAGGATGACCCCAGTCTGTACCATGTGAAAAGACTTCAGGTTACAGACTGGGGTAGCATAAAGCTCTGTTGTTGTGCCCCACGCCAGGGACAACTATCCTTTATGACAGCCCATAGTGTCTAGGCATGTCAGTTCTTTTCTTCTACTAACCTCCACCTGTATTTGTCAGAAAAGGTGATAGCAGCTGAGGCAGAGCCAGCACCCATGTCAGGACTCCAGTTTCCAAACTGCAACAGGATAGAGCTCTGCTGTTACACTCTTCTCCAGTGAGAGACATTCTCAGAGGTCATTGACTACTATAGAGAGCCAGGCTGGGAAATCTTATGACATTCTCAGAGGTCATTGACTATTATGGGAGAACCAGGTTGGGAAATTTCATGACAGTCTGCTTTCAGTGCCCTCCTCCTTCAAGCTGTATTGAATGGTGGTGAAGGGACAGGTTAAAGGCCAAGTTTACCACAGGATCCTACAGATGGTACACTCCAAGTCTCTTGACTAGAGAAACTGGCTGATAAAATACATCAGCAGAAATGATAGATCAAGATTTGAACATTGCACACTGGGGCAGAGTATAACACATCCCCATAGCCTTGCTCTTCCCCAGAGGTGGTGATCCCTGCAGGAGAAGAAAAACTAGTTGTGAGCCTGTTCCCCAGAAATGGTCATAAGGGAAGCCCTTTGGTACTCCCCTTAATACCAATCCAAAAGACACCCATGTCCTTGGACAGCCTTTGTGCTTTTCTCAAACAGAGTGAGGCCTGGCCTCTGTGACCTCACATGAGGGTCACTGTCATGGTTATGGCTGTGACTTAGTTCTGAGGGCAGCAGAGTCCATTATAGTGGACTAGGACTTACACCCAGGAGAAGGTGGGTAGGGATCCATTTCAGGTAAATGACTGCAGAAAATTCTTTGGGTGAAAATGTGATCTCACACCAGTGTATGTACATGCAGGGGGCATTATAGGAAAAGGGTGACTAAGTCACAATTCCGTGTCATGGGTTTTTGATATACAAGACAGATATGATCTTAAGAAGAGTTGCATTAGAAAGGAGCAGAGAGACACCCTCACTGAGCATGGGTATACTTGATATGAAAGGAGAGGACACCATCCCCACACAGGAAAGAGGCCTTGTGAAGATCTGCACAGGCTCTAATGCATTAGCAAGACATCCTCTAGACACATGAATGTTGGCCCACGTTGGGCACCATTTGTTGCTGGAGAGCTTCTCTCCAGGTCCCACCAAACCCTGCAGTTCCACATCCCACATATAAAATAATCACTCAGACGCTTATATTACTTATAAACTGTATGGCCATGGCAGGCTTCTTGCTAACTGTTCTTATATCTTAAACTAAGCCATTTCTATAAATCTATACCTTGCCACGTGGCTCATGGCTTACTGGCATCTTTACATGTTGCTTGTCTTGGTGGTGGCTGGCAGTGTCTCCTGCTCCACCTTCCTGTTCCCTCAATTCTCCTCTCTGTTAGTCCTGCCTATACTTCTTGTCTGGCTACCAGCCAATCAGTGCTTTATTCATTAACATATTTGTCATACAGAACATCCCACAGTGCACGAAGGACTAAACTCTGTTGTTTCCTTTGACTCCTTGTGATAGTCCATCATGGGATCTGATCATAGAATGGGATGGAAGACTTGGCCCCTTGTTGGGACTCCCTTAGCTCTCTCTATTAGAAGCAATAATCTTCCCACATGAGCTCATCAAGCCTTTCCACCACAGGCAGAGGCAGATATACATCAGAAAAGACTTCCCAACCACCTTCTCTCCTACACATTTGATGTATTTGTATAATGTGTAATTTATTTCATCTGAACTGTGTGCTATACGTCTCTGTGTTCCTAAGGGACAGGTCAATGATGTTCTGATTACATTTGACATGACAGAAAAGGACACCAAGTATTTTCCTCTGTCAATATCAACCTATTTTTATTTTCAGAAAAGCTGAGCACAGACAAAGGCTAATGACAATGTAGTTTTGAACACACATGGACTCCACTGCCTGAAGCCTGAAGAGAAACAGGTACAGGACCATCCAATGAGGCAATGTACGCAGGCTAAAATCTGAACACTAAAAAGCCAATGTATACCTACCGAAAGTAGTGAAGGCCAAATATGGACCCTGAGAATCCTGAGCTAAAGGTTGAAATGAAAGTACCCCAGGTATAAGCATAAACCTAAAGATACATGATGCATGAACCTCAAGTAAGAGGCGTTTCCTGGTCTACCATTGACCACTGTACTGCCAAGGCACAAATGCAGAAGAGAAGTGTGACTGGGACAAATCCTGCATTGAAAGAGGCCTGCACCAAAAAAAAAAAAAAAAAAAATTGAGTGGGCTAAAAGTAGAGTCTACAGAAGCCCAGGCCCAAATCAAGAATAGATTGGGCCCTGGGCCAATCCCTGAGCATGAAAAGGTCAGTCCTACAGACAGATAATATATTGACATGGGTAAATTATTCAAATAATAGAGGCCCAGGCCAATCCAAGAAGAGGGATGTGCCTGGGCCAAACTCTGACCCTGTAGAAGCCCAGGTCCAAAGCAAGAAGAAATATGGGCCTGGGCTAATACCTTACCTTGCAGAAGCCCAGGCCCAAAGCAAGAAGAGATATGGGCCTGGGCTAATACCTTACCTTGAAGTAGCCCAGGTCCAAAGCAAGAAGAGATATGGGCCTGGGCTAATATCTTACTCTGAAGAAGCCCAGGCCCAAAGCAAGAAGAGCTAAGGGCCTGGGCTAATACTGCACCTTTAAGAATTGCAGGCCCAAAGCCAGAAGAGATGTGGGCCTGGGCCATCCCCTGAAACTTAAGATGCCTGGGCCCCAAAAGAGATGATATAAGGGCCTGGGATAATCCCCAAAATAGAGGCCCAGGTTAAGCCACAAAAGGAGTATGCCTGAGCCAAACCCTATCCCTGAAGAAGGCCGGGACCAAAGCAAGAAGGGATATGGGCCCGGGCTAATGACTTATACTTTAGAAGCCCAGGCCCAAAGCAAGAAGAGATATGGGCCTGGGCTAATATTTTACCCTTGAGAAGCCCGGGCCCAAAGCAAGAAGAGTTGTGAGCCTGGGTCAACATCTGAAATGACAGACGCCCAGGAAAAACCAAGAAATGGAGTGAGTGCAACCAAATTCAACCCCTGATTCTCAGTACAATTACTAAAGTAAAATCATTCTGGGTTAACCCCTCACCAAAGAGATCTGGGCCCAAACAAAGAGCACTGTGCCCACACCACATCTAAAGTGAAAAACATTGTGGTTAAGAATATATACCATGAGGCTCTCTGATCCAAGGCCTTAGTTTCAATTGGTATGATACAACCAAGCAGGTATTAATGCAGACATACGCCAGCTTGAACATCGATAACATTGGACTCGCCCACAATACTTTCTGTTCTAATGGCTGATATAAATGGACAACCTGAGTATTTAATATGTGCTTCTAACACATATACTTCATTCAATCCAGGCAACATCCTCAACATGTGAGCAAGAAAGATACCCTCACCATAATATGACCAGGGCTCACTAAATAACCTATCAGTGTAGACAGTGTAGATCAGATGTAGATATCAATGTAGACCAAAAAGGGTGTTATGCTTCAGCCTGTAGCTGTCTGACACAAGAACTTATCTTGACTTAGATGGATTTTTTTTAGGAAAAAAATATTTCTTGATTGTACCTCAGGCCACAGCCTGTAACGAAGAATCTTGGACTAATCATAGTTGGTCTTGTTCTGACTAACATTTGGACAACACATCATATCCTCGAAGACCCAGATCTTTATGATGACCTGATTATTAACACAGGTGCAAGTACTTATACAAACCTCAAAGGAACCCAGCTGCTCCTTGAGCCCCAAAAGCCTGGGACCACACCCTTTTTCTATTTCTAGGACAAAATCCTACCACAAAGGAGTGATGCCTTAAAGGGACCAAACCTTACTTTAATGACCAAAGGAAATGGACATACCCATGACCCTGACCTGTCTGACCACCAGGAATTACCTTCATGCTAGTTTATTTTGTAGGATATCAATGGAAGCTGTGGGCTGTTTGACCACCAAGAACCTTGGGTCAAATTTCAATTGTGTTTGGGCCACACCCACTCTTCTTCCAACCCAGGCTCCATTAACAATACAGGGGAGCCAGGACCAAATAACATCCTTGACTGTGTCCGAGCCACAAATGACCATCAACCAATATGGGCAGACCTTGTACTTAGGGGTGTGTGGGCCGCACCCTTATTTCAAGTCTGATCACATGCTGTCTGGACTCCAAGAAATACAGGAGAAGTTAATGTGAGTGTGAGTGAGCCCACAAGAAACCCTCCAACAAGAATGGACCCACTGTACTAACAACAGCATTGATGGTTTAATCATTGAATTTCCACATATTACCTTCACGATGTATAGACTACGCACACTTTGCACCCAGCTAAGGCAACCATGCTCAAATCAGGGGGTCAAGACTACCTCACAGCCTTCATGACCATCTGGGTCACATTTGAATATCAAATAACATAGGCACACATTGGGATAGAGGGTGTGTGGGCCGCACCCAGGAATCCCCTGTGCTCAGGTTTTATCAGGATTACAACAAATCAAGGACAGCCCTTTGATCTCAAGTGTGACTTAGAACACATAGTACTCCAAGAAGGTTGGACACATTTTAACACCATGGGGTGGTGGTCTGCAGAATGACATCACGGAAAAAGTCCATAAAGTGACATCGATGGGATCCTGCCAGCCAATCAATATCAGTGTGAGCTGGGGACTAACTTACCACCAAGAAGCTTGGGTCAAAATTAACTTTGAGGGTTGTGGACCTCACCCTCTCTTCATCAAACTCAAGAGATAAGCTTACCTAGGAGGACCCAGGACCACAAAACATGGCGTTCATAATGTCTGGGTCACACCAGAGAAGCAACCTGGGCAGACTTTACCATGATGGGTGTGTGGGCCGCACTCAAGTATCATGATTTGTCCAGCCACTATCTTGTCTACAAGAGAGCCAGGACAAGATGATCTCATGTGTGACTTAGCCAACACTAAGACCTCACAAGAAATCGGAACTACCACAACAACCAGCATTAGTGGTCTGCTATGTGACATCAGCCTCATAAACTTCACAAACCTCACAAGACTGTGGTCCAAACACTCTTAGTCTGACATCCCAGGTTCCCTTCCCATTCCCTGTTGAACTTGGTCCTCAACCTGACCTGATTAGAAACACCAAGTAACCCACTGGGTTAAGAATGTGATGGACCACTAGTACAGACATAACCTTAATGCTAATGAGTATAATGGGAAACCTTGAAGGCCCTCTTCTGGAGGCATGTTTTTGACATGCTCACTGTCTGGAAGTAGTTACTGAGGATTCCTTAAACGCTCACCAGAGCCTACCTAAAGGAAGATGGAATTATACAGTGATTTCTA
The DNA here is from genome assembly GCA_902168405.1 of Peromyscus aztecus. Classification (NCBI taxonomy): domain Eukaryota; kingdom Metazoa; phylum Chordata; class Mammalia; order Rodentia; family Cricetidae; genus Peromyscus; species Peromyscus aztecus. Next base: position 16,167 of record CABHPQ010169297.1, read on the forward strand.
TAACTCTCTGCCTTCATCTTCTCTATATAAAACAGTTCTGAAGCCGTGTAGTCTTATATTATTCTTTATTGTGCATTTCATGCCTTAGCCTTGTGTATGCAGTATTCAATAAATATGAGGTTCATCTGGAAACATGGTTTATTCTGGAATGCTTATTTTGGCCCATTCCCTATACTTCTAACAAAAGGTTTTCAAACTTTGGATTGAAGATTTAAAGAACAGGCTGTGACAGTCATTCACAAACAGTAAATGTGGGAAGCTAGCATATCTGTTTCTCATCTGCTGTGTCCATGTATACAACACATATCTGAATTCTCAGCCCTCATCCTGAAGATCACTGCACTTCTGTCCATGCTTTATATCTTTAAGCTGGAGTCTCCCAAGGAAAACTAAAGAAAAGGTCCAAGTAGTCATGAAATAACTGTGATAAATTTTTCTAATGGGAGAAATTGCTACCCACTCCTTCTAGCTCCAAAATCAGATTAGTACCAATTTCTAGAGAGTTGCTGATGATGGGCTGCAAAGCAGAGAAAGAACAAAGGTTCTATATGGGTCATAGGGCACTAAGAATCTGGAAAGTGTTTTCCAGTGAAACTCCACATGAGGATGAATGCACTCCCAGTGAAATCCCATGCATGGATGTTAAGCACAGTCAGGTACAGATTCATATTAAAGGAACAGTGAAATGTGCTGTGCTCCTTCAATTAGAGGAACTAGAGGCTGACATGTTGCAACTCTAGACTTGTCCCTGATCTTGTGAAGTTTAGGTGTCAGACTTGTTGGCGTGTTTACTATCCAGCCCCATACACCTCTGCCTCCCTTCCTGTGGTCTTTGGTTAATGTACATTCTTCTCATTGCCCTAGGGACTTTGCAAGATTTCTGTGGAAAACATCCTATGGCTTTCACTGTCTTGTCCATCAATGTCCCCATCATTATAGTTGGACATCCATGGTCACAGGGCTCCCTCTTCCCATCCAGGTCTCATTCACTCTGTTCCCCGTGGACACATTCTTTCCCTTCAGAGATATGAGGGTTCATCAGACTATATGGAAAGAGAGGCCATGGATCTTATGTTTTGCTGGCTCTCGCTGTAACTTTCAAATGACATTCAAAGGAGGTCTGAACCTTTCTGCTTCCACTCCTGGAAAGAAGCTACAAGACTCTGAGTGCAGCACACTTGGGGCAGCATCAAAATGAAAGGTGTTTCAACCTCAGTGAGTTAGAAGCAAGCCCGCCTTTCCAGGGATGGCGGCATCTTTCCCAAGGATAATTGGGTCACCTTAACCAGGATTTTTATATCATTGCTTCTTCATTCACCTTTGATGGATCCATTTGGGGATTCAGAAATGGTGAGGAACACCATCAGGGATCCTTGGTGACTGCACGTGTTGGTCCTACCACTAAACATGCGTATTTTAAGTATGAGCTCAAAGCTAACACAAAGGTACACCTGGCTAAACCCTGAAATCAAAGGAACCTGGATGAAACCTAAATGAAAGAACCCCAGGACAAAGCCTGATAGGAAAGAGCCCTGTCAAAATACAAACCCAGAGCAGATGAGGACACACTCTAAACCTTAGGAGTCAGGGATCAAACACTGTCTCTATAATTCCTGAACAAACCAAGTCCCCATAAGAGACAAAAATGTATCCTGAAGCAAACACTCCCAAGCCAAACCCTCAAATACAAAGACCCTGGCATGAGAAAATTCTCTTGGATTGCTGGGATGGGAGTCCAAGCGATTCCCAAAACCAATAAGGTAATGCTACTTCCCTTGGTCACTTCCCAGAAATTGAAGGCAAGGCCCTATTTCTGAAAATGTCCATATCTTGGGACATGGGATGCTAGAGCATTTGGGGCGATGTCACACTAAAACCTCCTCCATGAGGACTAGCTATTTTTTTCCTTTTTTCTTTTTCTTTCTTTTTTTTTTGTTTTTTGTTTTCTGTTTTTTTGAGACAGTGTTTCTCCATGTAGTTTTGGTGCCTGTCCTGGATCTCACCCTGTAGACTGAGCTGGCCTTGAACTCACAGAGATACGCCTGGCTCTGCCTCCCGAGTGCTGGGATTAAAGTTTGCACCACCACTGCCCTTCAAGGACTAGCTTTCTTAATCCTGGCAAGTGCTATAGTAACTGGCAAGGACCAGAAGCATTCAACAGTGATTAACCTATAAATCACAAAATGACCAACATGGCAGTGTGTTCCAAAGGATGCAACACCGGCACTCATACATGACAAATTCTGGTGTGTATGATAGGACTTAAATTAAGGCTTGTTCAACAGGAGGGATACACTGCCTATAACGGGAATCCTAGCCAATTACCCATGGCTACTGAAGTCACAGATCTTATGGCAGAACCTATTATTGTCACTTTACTAAACCATTGTAGCTCCTGACTAAATTCTCCATATTTGTTTCAATAGCCACAGGGTGAGTATCTCCTAGAAATGGTGTGGAACATGGACCCAAGAAACCACAACAATATGGCTGCGTAAGGAGACCTAAACAAGGACAATGGCATTGTATATCTTAGTGTGGATGGGGGAAACCTCATGGGGACTCATCCCCAGACAAAGAGCTATAGGCAACTAAGCACTTCTGAGAGAGGAATAATTGGTCTTTCCAGGAGGTGAGGAGCCATAACCGACTATCCAATACCTAGTGTTCAGACCTGAAAACATACACATGCAAGCGTTACTGAGCAGACTCGGCACATTGTTGGCATACATTTATGCAATTTTGATTGATAAATATCAGTTATAAATAAAAAGAGGCCATGAATTTGAGAGAAAGTGAAAGAATTTAAATGGTGAAGAGAGAGAAAAGGAATATGAAATGAGTGTGATTTTATTTTCATTTTAAAAATGGTAAAATAAAATTTTTAGAATTATTGAATGGAAGTCAGGCTGGGTTCAATAATCAATATTATATTTATGCAATGACATATTTCATGTATGCCTATTTTGGTTGGGCACTTCTGCATGTACCCCTAGATCTCTCTCCTCACAAGGAGTCACAATTACAGACATTACAGTATCGTGTTGGACATGCCCATGGTGACATGGAGACCATATCTTGAACCTTTAAATGAGCTGACATCCCAGGGTATAATGCTCTATCCTCTCCTACAACCCCACTCCACCCACACATTTCCTCAAGCCCCATCTCTCATATTAAATCCATCCCTACTATGCTGTCCTCATCTGGAAGGAAAACAATACCGAAGAGAGGACTGCAAGCATGCTTACTTCTCACTGGAGCAGCAGAAATCTGATTGGTCTTTTGTTTCAGACTTATACAGGTATCTCTGAGTGTGTCAGACCCCAGAAAGTCAACAATTATTCTATGAATATGTTTTGTAAAACTTCCTGTTTATATTTAGATATACACGCAACTATTTTCCCACAACTCAAACGCACATACAGTGCTTTTTGTTATCTACATATTTAATAAAGCATTTTTCACTTTTCATGCAAATCATGTGGATACTTGGTCCACATCAGAAAGAAAGCTTTTGAAGTGTATGTAATTCACTGTGGAAAAATCAATGAAATGAGACACTCTGGCTAGATCAAAGAATGCCTATATTATTGCACATGATGTGCCAACTAGGACCCTGAGTGCTCAAACAATAGCAGACTTAACATGTTTTCAATATTTAACACATATAATTGTTCAATTAATCATTATTTAGTGTATTTGTAATATCTGGTTTGATTTTTGAGACCAGGTTTTGGTACATAGGTCATCCTGGCCTTCAACTCAGATTGCTCCTCTTGCCTCTGTCTCTCAAGTGATGAGATTCAGGGACTACCACGCCTGACTCCATTCCTAACATCTGCAATAAGAGTCACATCTATAGATGGAAGCACACTGACATGCAAGGCATGCATTCTTGACACCAGACTGCAATGTTCTGCAATGACAAGGAAGATCAAGAACAAACGGAATGTGCATCAGTGCATCAGAAACCAAGGACGTCTGCCAACCTACCAAAAGGTTACACTGATGAGTGTTACTTATGCTGGACATTGAGGAGACAGGTCAAACAGCAAGAATACTCAATAAAACTTCATTTACAAGTTAATTCAAATTAATAGCTTATAGGGATCTACCTTATACATGAAATAGCCCCAAAAAGCATTCTGTAGACTGGACTCCTGACAGGGAATCAGGTAGGCAAACTACAGATCTTCAGCTCTCCCTGTGTTCCTCTGGTTCCAATATCTCAGTCTCATCACCACAGCTCTGCTACAAAACACCTGCTTCCCTTTGCCCTGTCCCCTGCCTTCATCTACTGTGGTTCTAACAGCTCTCTCCCTCTAACCTGATTTCCCCCACTTGTTTGTTTATCTCAGCCCTGACTCCAGCAGGCATCCCTGACAACCCATAGGCCACTTCTGGAGAAGCAGATAGGTTGACACCAGACCCTCTCCTCTCCTCCCGCTCTTCTAGTCCCAATCTCACAGTCTCTTTCTGGAATCTATAGCAGAACACCTGCTGTGGGTTCCCTTCCCTCTCTGACCTCATCCACAATACATTACAAAGATCTCCATTTCCCTACTCCCAACACATCCCACTATCCCAGTCTCTTTATTTGCAAATGTTAGGATAGTATACATAAGTGACCCTAAAAATTCTACTGTGATCACTTGTAGGAACTCCTACAAGTGATAAACACCTTCATCAAAGGTGGTTGGATACAAGATTAACTCAATAAAATCAGTAGCTCCCCTACATACAAAAGATAAATGGGCTGAGAAACAAATTGGGGAAACAACACCCTTCACAATAGCCACAACTAATATAAATATCTTGGGTTAACTCTAAGCAAGCAAGTGAAAGACCTGTATGACAAGAACATCAAGTCTTTGAAAAAAGAAATTAAGAAGACAGAAAGATCTCCCATGCTCACGGATCGATAGGATTAACATAGTAAAAGTGGCCATCTTACCAAAAGCAATCTACAGATTCAGTGCAATCCCCATTAAAACCCATACAATTCTTTACAGACCTTGAAAGAACAGTACTCAACTTCATGTGGAAAAACAAAAACCCAAGATGGCTAAAAGAATCCTGTGCAATAAAAGAACTTCCAGAGCTATAGTAATGAAAACAGCATGGTATTGGCATAAACACAGACAGGTGGATCAATGGAATTGAATAAGATCCAGATGCAAATCCCCATGCACCTGATTTTTGACAAAGAAGCCAAAATTATACAATGGGGGGAAAAGCATCTTCAGCAAGTGGCGTTGGCATAAATGGATGTCGACAAGTAGAACTATGCAAATAGATCCATATATCACCTTGCACAAAACTCAAGTCCAAGTCAAGTCCAAGACTAAGAGCACAGCTCTCATCAACTGTGGAGAACTACACGTTCTAACTCAAAGAGCACGGTGACTGCACTGCACTAAGGCCGCTGCTCTCAAGAGTAGCAGTGGAATAAGACAGAGAAAAAAACAAACTTCAAATCTCATAGGCTGCTGTGGTCTTTTTAATATAAATTTCACAACTGAATAACTCAGTCATCTCCCCTCAAATGCTCCTCCTCATCATGTGTTTATTCATAGTGTCAAGTTCCTCCAAAGTCTTTATTATTTGTTTCGACAGCTTATGCAATATTTCCTCTTAATCACTGTTCATGGACCCATCAGTGTGAGCATATGGTATTTCCTTGTATAACGCACCCATTCAGCCAAATATCAAAACAGAGCTATTTTTCTGAAGTCTGATAGGCACCTTTCAGTCTATTTGTGCCTCGTTTAATTTCTTAGGAACATAGCATGTTAGAGATTATTTTGTCAGATCTGACGATCTCTCATCTGATCATCACCACATCATAAATACAGAAATATACTTCAGGAATTCAGCAGTTTCAAAACATAAGCTATTAATATTCATATTTTCTAGTTACATGACATAGGTTTAACATTCACATTAATACGATTTGGAGCTGGAGAGATGGTCTAGTGGTTAAGAGCACATACTGCTGTTACAGAGGACCCAAGTTTGTTTCCCAGCACCCACGCCAGGTGGCTCAGAACCACTTTAACTCCAGCTCTAGGGGATCTGACACTCTCTTCTGACCTCTGCAGGCCACGCACTCACATGCACATAGTCGCACACAGACCCATGCAATAACATAAATAAAAAATTAAAATATTAAAAAACAACACAATTATACCATATACACTTGGAGAACAAAGACAAAGTTATTACTTCTGAAATTTAGAGAAATAGTATTTAACCTCTATACTTACGTTTTCTATCTTACAAGGCTTTCTTCTCCAAGTGTATATGGTATAATAGTTTTCACTCTTACTCTCTTCTAATTACAATGAGCTCCTCTCTTTAGTGTAAAACATTATTGCTCCTGGTGACTGTTTTCAAGGTGATCAATAAAAGTGTTAGTGACAGTTACCAGAATACACTACAGCAAAAAGTTAGAAACTAATTGATGTACTTTTACATTTCTAATATGGCAAGTGAGGTAATTGAATACAGTCATGATACAATAAAGCACAACAAGGAATATATATCGAACAATAGAATTTTGTAATGGAATTAAATTTCTACTCTGTAAAGGCAATCTCTGAGCTGAATTGGGAGAGATGAGTGTGTAGAAACCATAAATAATCCTTTCCAACCATGACAGGCAATTTCACTTGCACACAAAGGGATGATTTTTAAATGAACAGAAATTCACTTTTTGCCAAGCACATTACAAAAATTCTAGTTCATACCATCAGAAGAAATGTGCTTGAATATAGAAATGGCCTTTACATATCCCTAACATAGGAAAATGTTTCCAACCAATGAGAATATGTTTTATCTATCAAAGTAATGGTTTTACATTGTGATTTTTATCATTAACCATTTCCTATAAACTAAGCCCACGAAGAGAAGGGCACAATAGTGAGTAGAAATGTTCAAGGAAGCCGTGGTATCTGGAACTAATAATCTCATTCTCTCCGCTTTCTCTAGTTGTGGTTCAGTGGACAGAGAAGCCACTCACACTCACCAGGACCCACCACTAAACAATGAAAATGAGAACATCCTCTGCTTGTTTGTAGCTCACTGCTGTTCCCCTCTTCCATTACCAACTTACTTACATTCCCTAGTTCTTCATTTATTGAAAACTTATTTACTAAGCATCTAGCATCTGCCCAAGATTTCACATCAAAGGTGAAAGTCAAAGGAATGGAAACAAACATGATTTGAGCATGCCCCATGGAACACACAGTTCAGCTAACCTTCATTACTAGGACAAAATACATGAGATGATCAACCTAAAAGGGTGAAAACAGTAATTTGGCTCATGGATTCATTCAACAGTCACCTGGCTCTATTGATTTGGGCAAAACACGTAGAGGAGGACATTTATTCACCTATGCTGGTTGTGATATAACAATATGGAGAAGGGCTGGGGACCAGTATCCTCTTCAAGAGCACACCTTCAATGATCTAATTTGTCCTAGAAGGCCCTATTTTCTAAGGGTTCTACACTTCCCAGTAATGTCAACAGCTGGCAACCAAGTTTCTATCATATGGTCTTGAGGGGGCACTCTAGATCCAAGCTAGAGCAAGCAGTTAAATACAGACTTAACCTAACAAACACAAGCAGAGGTGACTGGTTACCCTGGGCCAGTGCTGTAAATAAAGATGTATGGCATTATGTTAGATCACTGTGAAAGGGTTTGCTGTAGTCTAGAAAGTGAGATCTTCTCTGGAGGAATGGCATGCAGTAGACATATAAGATAGTCTGATGGGGAGTGATGGGAGGAGAGATGAAGAATCTCGGACCTAAGGAATATGTACATAGAGGGAAGACACTTAATATTTATAGCATATAACACTGAGCAATGAGGGAAAAGTACGATGGAAAGTAGAGAAGGCTGATTTCTCCTGGGAAAGGAGTGAGGTCTAGTCATGCAGAACTTTATTCAAATCTTTATTTCAAAATCAGCAAGAACCCAGAAGGGTTTTTAAACACGAGATGACATGTTAATATTTGAAACAAACATTTTCCTTGTGCTGTGTAAACAAAAGAATGGCAAAAGGATGTTGAAAGTGGCCAGGGAGACCAAGTCTGTAGAAGCCACTGTAGGGGTTTAGTATAGAAAATGAGAAGATAGTAGCTTGAAGAGGGAAAGAGGAGCAATAACAATCCAGAAGCAGAGTGATAACTGAGAAAGATATACTTGTAGCACTTATAAAATCCAAGGGCTGATTAGATAGAAGCTGTAAAGGACTCAGAGGTACTAGGGCAATTTTAGGTCTGGGCTCTGTGTCTTAGTTAGGATTTCTATTGCTGCAATGAAACACCGTGACCAGAAAGCAAGTTGGGGAGGAAAGGGATTATTTGCTTTACACTTCCAGATCATTGTTAATCATTGAAGGAAGTAATAACAGGAGCTTAAACATGACAGGAAACAGGAGGCAGGAGCTGATGCAGGGGCCACGGAAGGGTGGTGCTTACTGGTTTGCTCTTCATGGCTTGCTCAGCCTGCTTTCTTATAGAACCCAGGACTACCCACCCAGGAATAGCACCACCCACCATGGGCTAGGTCCTCCCCACCAATCACTAATTAAGAAAACGTACAGCCAGATCTTATGGAGACATTTCTCAATTGAGGTTCCCTCCTTGCAGATGACTCTAGCTTTGCCAAATTGACATAATATCCGCTTCCATAAATGTAAGGTTATTATAAATAAGTAAAAACTAGTGGAAGAAGAATATTAGTAAATTTTAGTTAGCTTCCTTGACTTGTTGGAGATAGTAAGTAGACTGACTCATTTGTTTTAAAATTAACAAGTGAGAGGTTGAGAAGTCCTGACTTGCAAAGCAGATGTTGAGATCATAGACATTCTTAAGGAAAGATAAATCTTTCTGCTGGGTGGTGGGATTGTTTTGTACACAGGTTCTAAAACTGTATTTTCTCTTTATTAAAGTAGGAAATATAAAATAGTAAGTTTTTTTGTTCTTTTCTAGCTGGGGTCAAGACGTTTACACTGTCCTGCCTTGCAACTGCCATGACAACTACTTAAAGCCTCCCTGTCTGTGAGATTACTGACTGAATTAATATTCGCCACAGACCTTCAGTTGATTATCCTGGGTTAAATGTAAAGAACTGACCATGGTAACACAAAGCTCTTTCAAGAAACATTTAGTGAGTGATCCTGTTCCCATGCCACATGCTGGGGCTTAGACATGAAACAAAAATAAAATTAAAATAAAGTAAAACAGAGTTAAAACAAAGTTTCTTCAATCTCGGAGTTTATCATCAAGATAGAAGATAGCCATGTGAGTAGATCATAATTCAGAGTCAAGCACCCAACAGTAAAGTTTATGGAAAGGAATTGCTAACTATTTAATAAGCTGTACCACACGGGAGTGAGCAGGACATCAGGAAAGTCATTGAGGAAAACCATCTGTGCATCTCCAGGGTAATCTTTGTTATGCAACATGGAGTTTGACATGTGCACCTTCTTAGAGCCATTGTATACAGTTTTCATATAAATCTCTCCTCACTAATTACTCATATGGGGTTTGCTTTATCCAGGATAAAGGACTGTTCACACTTCTGAGTGACTGTATTCATCTCCTGGGGGTGGCAGGACTTTCAGCTACGGAAGAAGTGTGATCTGACTGGGGAGTACCATATTAGGTATCAGAGAACTCATGTGCTCTGATTTTGATCCATGTGACCTTGGAGATAAAAATTGCAATATATCCGAGCTACAATTTTGGGGAGTTTTAATAAAATAATGATAACAAACCTGAAATGTTTTTTATTGGTTCTAAAATAGCCCAGAAGTTCTACTTTTTTGTGTTAATTCTTTGTGAATGGAACAATGCCTACGAGAAATAATTTAATTAAAGTAAGTAGGTTCTAAATTACAAAGTGATTAGCAGATAATTAGGAGTTGGTATTAGGCATATGATATCCAAAATAGTTATCTGGAGGAGAAACATTCAATCCAAATTTATTCCAGTTAATTTCAGTGAGATGCTTATCTCATTATGATTAGAGATTAAAAATATATTACTTAATAGTCATTCCTAAAAGCAAGCTACATAAATAATACATGGAGTATAAGCCTACTTGTTATAAAAGGAAACAAACATCTATAATTACATTTGATTTAAATATCATGGAGAAAAAACTTCCTCCAAGATATATGCCAGGCTAGGGCTGGGGAGATAGTGCAGGCAAAGTGTTTGCTGTGCAAGTGTGAGGACTTGAGTTTAGTCTCCAGGACTGACTGAGTGAGGGTGGTAGTTAGTAAATGCTTGTGAACCCAGTTATGGGAGGTGGAGACAGGCAGATTCCATAGGTTCACTGTCCAGCCAGCCTAACCTAATTTGCTAATCCCAAACTACTGTTTCAAAAAATAACATAGATGATGCTTGAGTAATGACCCCAATGGTTATACTCTGATCTCTATTCATGTGTGTACACATGTACATGCATCCACACACACATAAGTATACATGATATCCACATATACCAACCTATTAGAGTAGCCATGTAGGAGGCTGTAAATCGGTTAATAAAGGGTTTTTATGCCGGGTGGCACATGCCTTTAATCCCAGCACTCGGGAGCTAGAGCCAGGTGGATCTCTGTGAGTTTGAGGCCAACCTGGTCTACAGAGCGAGATCCAGGAAAGGCACCAAAACTACACAGAGAAACCCTGTCTCAAAAAACAAACAAACAAAAATAAAATAAAAAAATAAAAAATAAATAAAATACAGGGTTTTACATAGCAAGAGTTATTGAGTAGGTAAAGGGATAGTGAGAGAAAGATAAAGGCAAATTTTAATATTTTATTATATCATATTGTGTTGGTCAGAATTTTACAATAAGGATTTTTATATGTCATTCGAATACCTAGGACAAACTGAAATACCTTAAAATTATTGAGTTGCAGAGACAGACAGAGCACCCACCTTCATCTTTCCTTTTCACTGAAGATCGCTGAAGCACAGAATTAGCATTTATAATGAACTGGATAGTAACAATGAGCACAGGAAGGAGAGGCTGCCCACAGCTAAGCACTAAACTGCAATATCATGGTACACCCACAGTGCACAAGCTAGGAAAGGTTTCTTGTTTTGAAAAAGTCACCACTAAAGAAGTGGTAGTCATATTGGTAGTAGAACTCACCAGCCCACATGGGATATTATTTTAACGTTGAAATATTTTACATGCAAGACGTCTGAAAGCACGTTTAATATCTCTGAGCAGAGCACCCAGAGAAATTAGAAAACAGATTAAAAACAAAATTACCATATAGGAGGATACAGGCTTCATAACAATGGATCTATCCCAAATGTGTAGTAAAGAAGTACTTTAAAAGCACTGTGTTAAGTAAAGTCGGGGAGGTTGGTAGGTCTATACTGGAGCAGGGAGTGGATGGGCTTCAGAGAGGATGGCTTCTGAATCAGGAGAGCTTCATATTGAAGACAGCCCACCTGAGAAAGTGACCACATCTGAAGACATGCCAAAGATAGTCACTCTTCTGTGACAAAGGAGGGAAGGAGCTTGGAGTGTCTGCTGGACATATAAAGAAGTTGGAAGTCATCAGTCCTTCATCTTCAAATAAGAAAAAAAAAAAAAAACGATGAGCAGACTCAAAATCGACATTGTTTTTGGATCCATGGAAGAACTGATGATGCTCCAGGGTAAACTCCTATCTAATCCTCCCTCAAATGGAGATAGAGACAGAGTGCACTGGACAGAATCACATGAATGGAAGACCAAGGAGAATGATATTGGCAGGTACTGAGCTGCAATGGACGAATTGCTGGAGACTCTGTGTAGACAAACTTTTCAGCTAAAAACCCTAAGGAGGACCAATTTGAAGGAAGCAGCACATTTCCCTTGAGTTTTCTCTCCAGAAACTCTGCTGGGTCTCACTGTGAAGACCTAAGAGAGTCCAGCCGAGCTAGGAGAAGGAACACTGACCACTCCATTCCCTGTAGCCCTTCATGTGGTGAAAAGGAAACACCACTCATGCTTAACAAAAGCCTGAAACATCTATGTTGGACTACAGAACAGCCTCTTCTTTATATCCTACCACGAAGAAAACAATCAACCCAAATAAAAAACAAACTGCAGAAATATAGGGAATTCTCAAAAGAAGAAATACCAAAAGCCAGAGTATGCTTAAAGTGTTCATCCACCTTAGCCATCTGGGAAATGCAAACAAAGTAAAACTACTTTAAGGTTCCATCTCACCCTGGTCAGAATGGCCACCATAAAGAATGCTCATGAAACAAATGCTGCCCTGGATGTGGAGAAAGGGAATCCCTTACATGTGGGAGGGCAAACTCATGCTGCCACTTGGGAAATCACTCTGGAGTTTAATAAAAAAAAAATCTAGAAATAAAATTACCATGTGACCCAGCTAGATGCCTTCTGTGCATCTGCTCAAAGGACTCGGTGCCTTATTACAGAAATAGCTGCGCATCTATGTCCACTGCTGCTCTATTCACAATAAAAGGAAAATGAATGCAGCCTAGATACCCACCAACTAACAAATGGATAATGAAAATGTGGTACATTGACATAACATTTTCAGGTATTCAGGTACAAAGAAAAAAGAAATTATAAAAATTTCAGGTAAGGGGCTGGAGGAATGGCCCAGTGGTTAAAAGTACTGGCTGCTTTTCTGGAGGACCTGGGTTAGATCCCCAACACCCACAGGGAGGCTCACAACCATCTGTAACTCAAGTTCCTAGAGATCCAATGGCTTCTTCTGGCCTCTGCAGGCACCAGGCACACACATGGTGCACAGACATACACGCAGTCAAAACATCCATACACATATTTTTTTAAATTGCAGGTAAATTTATTGGACTGGGAAAAAGTCATACTGAGTGAGGTCATTCACCCAGAAAGACAAATACCAAATATTCTCTCTTATATCTTGGAGCATCTGTAGGAGCCAGGACATTAGAAAGGAACCACTATGTGGGGCACCTCAAATGGGGAGGAATAGTAGAACCTAGATAAGAGGAAAAAAAGAAGAGGGAGCATACTATGAGAGGAAATGGTTTAAGCAGGGAGGGAGGAGGGGAAACAGAATTAGTGTGTGTGTGTGTGTGTGCGCGTGTGTGTTTAGCCAAAACAAAAGGAGTGTGAAAAAGCCATATGGAAACTTACTATAAACTGTTCCTCTTATCCTTCACCTCAAAAACAAACAAACAAACAAACAAACAAACAAACAACAAACAAACAAACAAACAAACAAACAAACAAACACCTCAGTGCCAGACATGGGACCTTCCTATGAGTTGTCAGCCCAGAGGCCCCCCTAAATACCATAGGTGATTGTTATTGCTCTTGGCTGCCCACCAAAACTAGATGATAAGACCCTTTTGTGGAAGACACCATACACACTCTGGCTGTGGGACAGATGTATTTACCTATGTAACCTAAACTGACACGGTCAATTCCGTAGACATCTAGCTTTCCAAGCACTGCACAGTGCTATGCAGGGCACTGGGAGAGAAGAGACGTCAACAGTTTTATGTAGCTCTGGACCCTCCATGCTACAGTGCTGACCTTCCAGGCAACTTGTGCAATAGCAACAATACCATTGAAGTAGTAATTAGTCACTTTCTGGTTGGATTTGAGGCCTGCTCTGCAGGAGAGATTCCATGACTGATTCTATAAGCATGGTCTAAAGCCCACAGCCTATTGTAAGTCCCAGATGGAAATATACTACGGACATTTTGCTAAATGGTCATGTTGTCAAATTATCATCTAAGTACCTATACCCTATATGGGTATACCTATATATCCATAGATTGATGTTGCTTTCAACCTTGGTTAGAGAAGCTTAGTTTTATGAGTGGACAATGGTTAATGTAGAGACTGATAAGTGTTTGAAATGTTGAGAATAAGGGACTATGAAAGCACAGCCCTAGATTGAGACATCTTTATCAATCCCAACATCACTGAAGAGGTAACAGAAAGAATATAGACACAGAGAGCTATAGGGAAGAGTTCTATGACATGCTGTCTTCTGGACATGATGTGCCTCACTCCTAGCCGGGGAACCAATGGCACCTGATGACTACTTGGGGCAGCAGAAACATTTTTCTTTGGGGATTTGGCCACTGGTAGGTTATCTGTGCTCCAGTAAATGGCTCCACACTCATGTACATGCAGGCAGCACTATTTGGAATGTTATTTTTTTTTAAAAGATGAAGAGGACATGAAGTTGGAAGGGGGTCCAGAGGAGTCGTAGGAAAGGAATTGGGGGTGGATATAATCACAATACATTGTATACAGGTAAAAACTAAATAAAATTTGAAAATACTGTACTCAAGATCAAGAGTCATGATTATTATATCTTAAATATGTTTTGAAAAATGGCTGGAAACTGGGCATGGTGGCAACACCATTAATCCTAGCACTCAGGAGGCAAAGGCAAGCAGGTCTCTAAGTTTGAGGCCAGCCTGGTCTATACAGCTAGCTTCAGGAGAGCCAGGGTTACACAGTGAAGGCCTGTCTTGAAACACCAAAAGAAGAAGAAAAAGAAAGAGCTGGATTATATGAACAGATGTTCAACTGGGTCCAGATGCTACACTTTCCCTTAAGTGGCATGGGTGATGGTGTTAGACTCATAAAAAAAGAAACAGAAACTTCTAGTGATATAAAGTCTTTGCACTGGTTTTCAAATTAAAGAATTATCTTAAAAACCACCGAAGACTAATTGCAGTTTCAAAAGAAATTATAAAGGTTTTCATGTTAAAGAGGCAAAGGTATAGGGAGGGGCCAGAAGCTGAGCAATGGGAAGAGCAGTATTGAAAAAAATTATCAGCTCTATCACCTCCATCTCACACAATCGGGATTCAGAGGACAATGTCAATTGAAAGTAGATGCAAAAGATAGAAACTTATGGATATTTTTGGAAACTAGAAGGAAAACCAATAGATGATCTTGAATATTGTTTTAGAAGCTATGGAAAGTAAAACAGAACAAAGATGGTGATTGTGTGAAGGAGATAGTCTCATTCTTAGGAACAGTTCAGCTGTATGTGAGGTTGCTTGTCTGCAATCCCAGCAACTGGGCAGCTAGATCTCAAGTTTGAGATTGCTGTGACCCAAGTTTGAGGTTGATGTGACACAAGTTTGAGGTTGATCTGGGCTGCACAGCAAGATCTGGTCTCAAAGGAAATGGAAAGGAATGGAACAAAATGACATGAAAGAGAGGAAACAAAACAAAAATCTAGACAACAGTAGTTCTCAAAAGATTGTTATAAAAAGGAATAATGATAGCATTTAGAGTTCTGGAATTAATTTCTAGCATAAGAAAAACTTATACAATTAAAATCATTAGAAGTTTTCTAAAATGTATACTTACACATATAAAAAAAGAGTTTAAGTAGTTATTGTACTGGCTATCTAAGTCCTACTAGATACTAGAGGCTAACAAATAAGAAGCCAAGTGCCAGGAATGAGTTACTTCTTTCTAAGTTGTTGGCCAGCAGATGCTGAATATTATACGCTATTAACATTACATTGGTTACCATCTAGAACATGATAGCAAGTCTCTATTGGTGAAGACACCAATACTTGAGTCGTAGAACATAGAGAAATCAACCTGGCGTTCACCTGGAAGATTTATCTCTACTTGCTAGGTTTCATAGTACTAGAAGGTATTATGAATGTTACCAAAGGAGAAAAGTAGTCACCATCCTTATCTAGCTGTGTACCCTGCAAGCTACAACAGTGATTGATCCAGTAAGATTTGCCCACTGTGGCCTGTGGTTGTAAGCAACCACTTTCTTATTGGATCTAATATCTGCTCCACAAGTTGAAAACCCTACTTGTCACTGATATCAAGGCCAAGAATCTATAGCTAGATAGGTCATAGGCCCTAGGAGAAAACATATAACTGTTAATGGGATATAGTATTAAACTGACTCTCAATGATTTATTTTTATATCCATAGATTAGTGCATTCTTCACCCCTCATCAGAGAAGCTTCTTTCTGTAGTAGATGGTACATAATATAGAGACGCACAACTGCTGGAGGTAGAGAGACTAAGAGTCTTAAAAATTCTCAGCCCTAAACAGGACATCCATGTCATGGTCACACTTCTCAAGGCTTAGGGATCTTCGTGGAAGAGGGGACTGAAAGACCGAGAGAACCAGAGGTGGTAGATGACTACCTGGAAACAGTATTTCCTGAACAAAGCAGGGTATGAATTGATTTACAGCAGTTGAGATAGCATATACAGACTCTGCACAAGTTCAAGCCAGATGAAATCCCAACATGGAGGGAAGAGGTGAGCAAGAAGCTTCACACCCTAGCTAGGGAGCTATTGGCAACTTATAGTTGTTGGTAAAGAAAGAATCATTTTCTTTAAGAGTTCAGCCCATGCTGGGCTGACCACTACTCCAGTTGAAGGCCACACATCTGGCACGAACTATACTTGTTATTTTTTTAATCATTATTTTATACTGATTCACTGCTGAGCCCAGTCGGTTTTTTTAAAAATGATTTCTTATTTTTTGAGATTATAATATAATTATATCATTTCACCCTTTCTATTCCTTCTTCCAAATCTTCCCATATACCCATCCTTGCTCTCTTTCAAATTCATGGCCTCTTTTTTCTTTTTTTATTATTAAGAGATTTCTGTTCATTTTATATACCAATCATAGATGCCCCTCTCCTCCCTCCTCCTGCTTCCCCCAGCCTCCCCCCCAATTTACCCCCCATTCCCACCTCCTCCAAGGCAAGGCCTCCCATGGGGAGTCAGCAGTGCCTGGTACATTCAGGTGAGGCAGGTCCAAGCCCCTCCCCCTTAACCAAGGCTGTGTAAGGTGACCCACCACAGGCACTAGGTTCCAAAAAGCCAGCTCATGCACCAGGGATGGATCCTGATCCCACTGCTGGGGACCCCTTAAGCAGGTCAAGCTAAACAACTGTCTTACCTATGTAGAGGGCCTAGTCCAGTCCCATGAAGGCTCCACAGCTATTGATCCACAGTTCATGAGTTCCCACTAGTTTGGTTTGGTTGTCTCTGTATGTTTCCCCATCATGATCTTGATACCCCTTGCTCATAAAATCCCTCTTCTCTCTCTTCGACTGGACTCCTGGAGCTTGGCCTCTTTTTTCATTGTTATTATCTGTATATATATATATATATATTCCTAAATATAACCTGCTAGGTCTGTATAACATTAATTGTGGAAAACTATTTCTCCTGCTCTTGGCATTCCTTAGTTGCCTGCAGTTCTTTGTGTAGGGTTGAGGCCTTGGCCTTCCCCCAATCTCATTAGCATGTCTTTTGTGGTCCTTGTTCAGTTCATGTTTAGGTAGTCATGTTGGTGAGACATTATGGGTGTAGCTTCTGACATTACCAGGAAATAACATCACAAAAACTCCCCAATAATCTAGCTCTTACAATATTTCTGTCCCTTCTTCACCACGTGTCCCTAGCGTTAGGTGTCGGAGTTGTTTTGTAGATGTATCCATTGGGACTGTCATCCACGGCCCTGCATTTTTATTGGTTGTGATTTTCTGTAATGGTATCTACCCATTGCAAAGGGTAGTTTCCTTGATGAGAACTGAGAACCACATTTATCTGTGGATTTAAGAATTTTTTTTTAAAGGATACAAAATTGGGGTGAAAAATGATCTAAATGTGTTGTATGAAATTCTCAGCTAATAAAAAATAAGAAAAAAATAGATAAATAATTGGTTACCATTGGTGAGTAGGGGTGGGTATGAGGGAGTGGAGGCCAAACAAAGAACACAAAGCAAAATGAAACAATCCTCCCCAACTTGAACCATTGTCATTGTATGATTCTTTTATTTTTTAACAGATGCCCATTTCTCTGATAAAATAGAACTTTAATCACTTTAAAAAGAAAGTTTTAAAATAAAATTTAAAACCTTTAATATTGTAAGAATCTTTTCATGAGAAACCCATTAGAGGTGCTTTTAAATAGTCCCCATTCATCTAAGCTCACAGCATAGAACTCCACCAGGGAAGGTGATGCCCCTGGGTAGTTGGTCTTTATACCAGAACTTCAAACACCCAAAGAAGATAAAATAAACTTGACATATCCCTTGGCACAGTGTGTTCACTACTGAGAAAAAAGAAGCTATGCATAAAGCAGAGAGAGAAGTTGTCTCACAGTGAACACAGTTCTCAACAAAGAACACTAAGAGAGAAAGATTAACACCAGATTTTACCCATCATGATGAACAGAATTTAAGACATAAAAATGAGACCTGGACACACAGAATATGAAATTCTTTTGTGGATTGTGCTCCAAATGAAGTTGATATTCAGGCATCAAGAATGGGAACATGGGTCAGCAAGATGGCTCAGCAGGTAAAGGCATGTGCTGGGCAGGCCTGGTGATCAGAATTCACCCTTGAAATCTATGTAAAGGTAGAAGGAAAGAACCACAAAGTGGTCCTCTGAACTCCACAAGCATATCATGGTGCTCTCTGTCTCTCTCCTCTCCTCTTCTCTTCTCTCTATCTCTGTGTCTCTGTCTCTGTCTGTCTCTGTCTGTCTGTCTGTCTGTCTCTCTCACACACACATACACCCAATAAATAACAATAAAGAAAGAAGTATGGGAACATATGGTAACTCAGAAGCAGAGCATGTGTTTAGCAATGAGCCATGTCCTGGATTCAATTCCCAGCACCAACCAGTAGTGAACCCTGGAAATATGATCCTTCTGACTAACTCCTTTATACTGGAATGATGCTTCATATTTGTCGTTTTCAGTTAGTTGTGGTAAGGAAACCCATTATAATGCCATGCCTCATTTGAGAGTTGGGCTTGTTAACAGAATCTATTATTATTTAGAGGTCAAAGATCTATATTCAAGATCACACTCTGCCACTTATTAAATATGAGATCCCAGCCAAGTCATGTAACATATCTAAAACAGCTTCCATTTGAATGCTCATCTCATCTGAGATTATAAATGATAACAATTAATAACAATGAAAATAATCATCCTTTGGGGCTAGAGAGATGGCTTAGCAGGATTACTCCTCTAGAAAACCTGAGTTCAGTTCCCAGCACTGCTTTGGGTGGCTCACAACTTTTCTGTAACTTTAGTTGCAGGGATGCAATGCCCAATTCTGGCCTTCACCAGCATTCCTCCAGCGTGTGTGACCTCCCTCCTGGACACATAAATATAAAAACAAAACCTTAAAAAAATAGACATCTCAACCCTTGTCCACACCCCCCCTTTCAACATAATATTTTTTTATTTGTTATTTGTTGATCACACTTGATTCCCATTCCTCTCTGGTCCCCCTGAGAAAGGAAAAAGAAAAACATCAAGTTTGTGGTCAGTGCTGCTGCTGAAGGCCATGTTGAGGTCCATGGCCTGTGCAGCCACTGGAGACCATGTCGAAGTCTGTGTTGGAGGCTGTGTGGACGTCTGTGGTCCATGCTGTGGCCAGAAATCACGTGGAGGTCTACGGTCTGTGCTGCCACTGGCTTTTATGGGTAAGGTTGCTTCTTTTGCAGTGACATTGAAGACCCTGTGTCCTTTTTTAAAAAAAAATTCTAGAGCTCATATACGTCATATACTTTAAACTTGTAAAAATTATTCGAATGTTATTTCCAATCATTATTATGGAGAACAGGTTCTCATTCACTGAACAGTTGCCAACTTCTATTCTTTTCTGTCTATTGGGGGCCTAATCAATTAGGGTGGGGAGTTTGAGGAGCAGGAGGTCCCACCAGCTGCAGCCAGCTGCTTAATGCCAGCACATTAATCAGCATCTACCAGGAAGATCTGACCTCTTGAGTGTAACCTTCCTCATTGCTGCCCATATCTAGGTGCTCTAAGGAATTGCAAAGAAACTTCAAGAATATAGTCTACCACTCTAACACAGATGTTCTACTGTTGATGGAAAACATTTTCTCATGCAGTTCTGAGGAAAACTTTAGAGATAGAGAGGTGATGCTGATTAGAATTTTACTGCATAAAAGGAAGGAAAAGGGAGTTTGAAATGACATTTATGTGTATTTGGTAACAGATTTTTGCAAAGGAAACATCAGAACTATTAACTTTCTGGTTTGTTTACCCAGCACCTATAAAATGTGTTGTCAGCTATCTATGGGAAATGTATGCTATTCACAAACGATACTAGAAGATATGTCAGAGAGAGAAATGGGCCTTACGAAGAGGTGCATCCGTATGAATTAGTAAATTTTGCTGACTATGTTAGACGTTTCTGTGTGATGGTGAGGATAGGGTAGGCATTACTGCAGGAATGGAAAATCCCCAGGCTCAGTGATGGACAATGACACAGACTCATTTCTCACATACAGTCTGTGCCAGTATGGGCAAACTTCCAAGATGCTGTCTTCCTTCTGTTGGCTCAGCAGACAGGATATGGTACTTTTGTGTCTTCATGATGGAGATGGCAGAGAAAAACACAATGAACTTCCTTGGGCCAAAAAAGACTCAGATTATCTCCACTGCTAACCCATTCTCCACAAACCCCTGACCAACCTAAATGAAGCAGAGGCTGAGGGACGGCACCTATGGAAAGGACTGAAGATCACATCTTTTCTTCAAAAAGATTTATTTTTCTGTGTTTAATCATGTGCGTGTCTGTGTATCTGTGCACACGAGGGCAGGTGCCCCAGGAAGCCAGAGGCATTGGATCCCCCAGCACTGGAGTTGCAGGCAGTTGTGAGCCACCCAAAGTAGGTTCTGGGAATCAGTCTTGGGGCCTGTAGAAGAGCAGTCTGCACACTTAACTGCTGCGCCACCTCTCCAGCCTCTGGAGGAAAACATCATTGTGAACATTCATAAAACTTGAATGGACAAACACCATTCCCCACTGTTCTGCTTACAGACTGCTATCTCTCATTAATGATACTACCTTATGGAAACGAATTAAATAGAAATAACTGGCAGACCAGAAGACTGAATTGGTTTAGTTTTGGTGGAAAGCCAGGATATGAGTGGGGCTGAATCATAGAACTCAGTGAATTAGACTAATCTTGAGTAAGGAAAGGTACACTGATAATTCACCAGTATGACCAATTAATCAAAAGGAATCAACTATTTCAGAATCCATGTTGCTTCTTCCTTTATTGCACTTTGAAGGAACTCATTGTGCTGTGAGTTGCTGTTAACCAAGGGAGCCCATTATTGGAGTGATCCCACTTGGCACCTCCGATAAAGGAGGATGTGTCCCACTAGAACTAGCTCTGGACATTTCTGCATCTTGTCTACGGTGAGTTGCACTGCAACAAATACAGATGAGCAGATGCCTCTTCCATACAATGATTTCATTTGCTTTGTGTAGATACTCTATCTTGGGAATGCTGGGTCATTTAGAAGTGCTACCTTCAATTGTTTTGAGGAATCTCCCTATTGTGTTTCACAATGGCTGAAACAATTTACATCCTCATCAACAATGTGTCATAGTTTTCCTTTCTTCACATCCTCACTTCTGTTTTTGAGACAGGGTCTGGCTACCCGTCCCTGGCTGGTCTTTAATTTCCCATTTAGATCAGGACAGCTTATAACTCAAAGACCCTCCTGCTTCTTCCTTTCAAGTGCTTCAATGCTTTTTATCTTTAGTCCTTTGGATCACAGTAGTTCTAACAGGATTGTGAAGTCTCATTGGGGTTATTAGATTTCCATTTTCATGATAATTACTGATGTTGACAATCTTTTAATGTACCTCTTGAGTAATGGTTCATATTTTAGAAAGGAAAATCTATAAAGATCTACTACTTACATTTTCTTTTTTTACTGTTGCTTCTTTACAATGGTAATGGTGGGGTTCCCACCCCATTTATTGAAAAGATGGTCCTTTATTGCATATTTTTAGCACCTTTGTTGAAAATAAGTTTGCTACAGATATGTGGGTTTATTTCTAGGCTGTTCTGTTCCATTGGTTTTTGTGTCTGTTTTGATTACAGTAAATTTATAATATGTTTTGAACAAGACAATGTAATGTGATACCCCTGGTTTTGTTCTTTTTACTCAAGACCACTTGGATATTTAGGAATTTTTGAAGTTTCATAGAAATGTTAGAAATACATACATACATATATATATATATATATATATACATATAGTTCTGTGAAGAATGCAATTCAACATGTTGATTTGTATTACATTGGATTCATGAATTGTTTTGGGTTGCATGAATAGTTTAACAATTGACTCTTTCAGTCCATGAACATGAGACACCTTTATATTTTATCATTTTCAACATCTTTCCTTAATGCTTTCAAATTTTCATTATAGATTTTAAAAAATGTTTCTAGGCAAATTTCTTCCTGTAGCTAAACTTTTATTGCATTTATTTATTGTATAGAGTAATGAGTGCTCTGAAGATACTATCATATAAGTACATAACATACTTTGAGTGTATTTACTCTTCTACTTGTCTGTCTCCCATTATTCTCCTTTGTCACCACAGTCTCAATACTACATTCACGCCATGCATATCTGATTTTATGTATGCATGTATGTATGAATGTATATATATATGTATTATTTGTATATATAAAATCTAGGATTCATAAATTAGAGAAGATAGGCAATAATTATCTTTCTAAGTGATTCATTTGCTAATTGTGATGATCTCCAGTTGCATCCCTGAAGATACTGTAGGAGCTGTTGCTGTCTTGATTTATATTTCAGATTATCTTCCCTAGCACACTACTGATCTTTGTATATTCATTCTCTATCTTTAAACATTGATGAATTCATTTACTAGTTCAGATGGTTTTTGGTGGCTTTTAGGCATTACGTATAAATGATATGTCATCTGGAAACAGTGGCATTGTGACTTTTTCCCCTCTAATTTGAAACGTACTTTATTTCTTTCTCTTGTATCATGCCTTTGGCTAGGACTTCCAAAACTGTGGTGAGTAAAAGTGGTGAAAATATACATCTTTTTCTTGCTTTAGATCATATCTGTTAATGATCTTTATTGTGTTCAATACATTATCTCTATGCTTAATTTGTTAACTATTTAAACACTTTTTTATTGTATTTATTATTTATTTATGTGTGTGTGTGTGTGTGTGTGTGTGTGTGTGTGTGTGTGTGTGTAGTGTGTAGGTCAGAGGACAACTTAAAGAGTTTGTTTTTCGGTCCCAGTGATCAAACTCAGACCATCTGGCTTGGTGGAGATCACCATTACCCACTGATGCATCTTGCCTGCCCTAAGCAGCATTTACTCTTTAATTATAAATTGAATTTTATCAAATGCTTTTTCTGCATCTAACAAGAAAACAGTAATTTTTTCCCTCCCTTCTCTTGATGTGGTCAATGATTTTGCTATATTGAATCATCCTTGCATTTCTACATGAATCCCGTTTTTGTGTGGCGAATAATCTTTCTAAAGAGCTGTTGGATTTGGTTTGCTAATCTTTTGTTGAGGACTTCTGCATCTACCTTCACTAGGGGAATTTCCCTTTTTTTGTAGTTCCATGTTGATCTGTTTGGTATAAAGGTAATTCTGACCTCATGAAATGTTTTGGTAAGAATTTATTCTCCTTTAACAACATAGTTAATGTATTTAGTAGGCAAGCACATCATTTTCTTAGGGAAGATTCTACATAATCTGATAAATTAAATTAGCAGATTTTTACTGAGTGCTTCCCTTGTTAGCACTGGGGAGTCTCATTCAAATGTCTGGTAGAAGTTAACAGTGAAGTAACTTAGTGTTGTGACAGGAGACGTTTTGTTAGGATAAATCTTTCCACTTATCCATTCAGTTTCTATTTTTACATGAGTCAGTCTTGGTAATGGGGAGGTATCTATGAAAGGTGTACATTTCTTCTTGATCAACTTGTTGGTATGTAGTTTCCAGTGATCTCTAATTATCTGTTTTATTTGCAATGTCAGCTGTGGGGTTCCCTTTTCAGCATTTATTTATTTATTTATTTACTTACTTGTTTACTTATTTATTTATTTATTTATTTATTTATTTATTTATTTATTTATTTATTTATTTATTTATTTATTTATT
>CABHPQ010169298.1:0-42748 GCA_902168405.1 Peromyscus aztecus
CACACACACACACACACACACACACACACACAGAGAGAGAGAGAGAGAGAGAGAGAGAGAGAGAGAGAGAGAGATCATAAAACAGACAGTAACAAGGCTCCATAGAGAGAAGTCACATGAATACAAATGGTAGGAACAATGAAGAAGGAAACACCTGTGTGAAGATTCCAGGGACCGGCTCAGTGGGATTTCAGACAACCCCATGGCCTCATTCCGTGAGGAAAGGAAAGATAAGGGCCTCTGTGGGAAAACAAAAATTAGATCAAAAGGAAGTATTTGGAAGTATTTGCATGGTATTTCTTTAGGCTTTGGCTTTTCTCCTGTCTTCTCTTCTTAGAGATTCCAGGGCTTGGATGCTGCATCTTCTCACATGCCTGTCTGCGTCTTTGTAAATACAGCGTTGAGACTGCCCTAGCCAAAAAAACTCAATAAGCAAATACTTAAAACTCAGTGCATGGATCTAACAGTAGTTTAGATGTGACTGGAAAAAGAATTAGTAACCAGAAAAGAAGTCATAAGGAAATGTCCTGAATGAATCATAGGAGAGTACAGAGGAGGAGCTCTGGGAAGGCAGCCTGTGGGCTGAATTGTGTCTCTTCCACATGAAGGAATCTGTGTGTGGAAACCTGCCCCAGCCTGCTCAGCACCGTAGGACTGGCTAGCTAGTGAACAACATTCACCTTGTGTCGTTCTGGAGGCTTGTTGTCCAGGGTCAGCGTGCTGGCAGAACTGATGTCTCAGGAGGGACTTGTGGAGTAGGGGAGGGAAGGCTGGGAGGGGGTGATTGGGAGCTAGCCTGAGGGTTCTTCCCAAGGACAGCCTTGTGCAGAGTGCTCTGTGACTCACATCTCCCGGAGCACATGGAGCCCGCCTGGCCAGTGACTTCGTTGGGGAATGGGGAAACCTGACTCCTGCTCAGGCTCCAGTGGAGGTTCTGTGGCTTTCTCAGCCTCTCCATCCTGGCACATCTCATGATGGGGTGGTGTCAACTGTGGTGAATTTGGTGCTTGGACTCAAACATTCTCCATGGAGCCTGAGAGAGAGGTGTACACCTTGCCTGAAATAGCCATGATGCATTCTGGGGCTGTCAGTCCGACCTGCCCACCTGACTACAGCGGGATCCTGGGCTTTTCCTTGGGTTAATAAGCATTGTTATTAGTCACTTGTGTCTCTGTTCCTTGAATTATTTATTCACACCCTGTCTCAGCTTTTCATGTTTTATGGATTTGTGGGAGATTTAAAAATAGACAGTGTTAGCACCATCCCTTCTACCTCAGTATAAGCACCATTTCTGGGACTTTTGCCTGTCTTTAATTTTGATTTTTGTTCCTTCTTGTCATTTTATTTTACAATTATTCATATGTAGTCAGATTTATTTTCTTTTTAACTTCCTAAAATCCGTTAAAAAAAAAAAAACACTGGTATTTCTCTTTCCCAGGGAGACACATGCATTCTTTCACTTAAGCTTAGCTTTTTTGGATTTTAGCATGATTATCCTTTACTTTATAGCTAATATCCACTTATAAGTGAGTACATACCATGTTTGTCTTTCTGGGTCTGAGTTATCTCACTTACGATTTTTTTCCTACTTCTACCCATTTGCCAGCAAATTCCATGATGTCACTGTTTTTAACAGCTGAATAATACTCCATTGTGTAAATGTATCACATTTTCTTTATCTATTCTTTAGTTGAGGGACTTCTAGATTGTTTCCAGCTTCTGGATATTATGAATAAAGATTCTATGAACATGTGTCCTTGTGGTATGATGGAGCATCCTTTGGGTATATGCCCAAGAGTGGTATAACTGAGTCTTGAGGAAAATCGATTCTCAATTTTCTGAGAAACTGCCTTATTGATTTCCAAAATGAATATACAAGTTTGCACTCCCGCCAGCAATGCAGGAGTGTTCCCCTTGCTCTACATCCTTGCCGGCATGAGCTGTCATTTATGGTTTTGACCTTAGCCATTCTGACAAGTGTAAGATGGTATCTCAGAGTCATTCTGATTTGCATTTCCCTGATGTCTAAGCATGCTGAACATTTCTTTAAGTGTTTCTTGGCCATTTGAGATTCCTCTATTGAGAATTCTTTGTTTAGATCTATACCCCATTTTTCAAATTGGATTATTTGGTTTCTTGGTGTCTAGTTTCTTGAGTTCTCTATATATTTTGTAAATTAGCCCTCTGCCAGATATAGGGTTGGTGAAGATCTTTTCCCATCCTGTGGGCTGCAGTTTTGTCCTGTTGATGTGTCCTTTGCCTTACAGAAGCCTTTCAGTCTTGTGAGGTCCCATTTGTTGTTAATTGTCAATCTTAGTGCCTGGGCTATTGGTGTTCTGTTCAGGAAGTTGTCTCCTGTGCCAATGCATTCAAGTCTATTGCCCACTTTCTCTTCTATCAGATTTAGTGTATCTGGATTTGTGTTGAGGTCTTTGATCTACTTGGACTTGATTTTTGTGTAGGGTGATAGATATGGATCTTGTTGCATTCTTCTACACACTGACATCCAGTTAGACTAGCTGTATTTGTTGAAGATATTTTTTTTCTCTAGTGAACTGGGGGTGGGTGGAGTTGGGAACAGGTGGAATCAGATGTTTTGGGAGGGAGGAAGAATATACTGGGAGAAATGACTGGATTTGGAGGCATTTCATGGGTGAGGTAGAAACCTAGTGCAATGGAAACTCCATGGAATCTACAAGGTAACCCTAGCAAAGACTCCTAGTAGTGGGTGACATGGAGTCTGAACTGGCCATCTTCTGTAACCAGGCAAGACTTCAATTGGAGGGATTGGGATACCTACCCAGAACCCCAAACTTAGACCTACAGTTTGTCCTGCCTGCACAGTGTTCTGGGACTGGAGCCTAGCATAATTGTCACCAGAGAGATTCCATCCAGCAACTGATGGGAGCAGATGCAGAGTCCCACCACCAAACGTTATGTGGAACTGGGGGAGTCCTGTGGAGGAGGGGGAAGAAGGATTGGAGGAAACAAAGGGATCAGGGACACCACAAGAACAAAGCCCACAGAATCAACTGGCCTGAACTCACGGGGGCTCAAAGAGACCAGGGAGCTGTGTGGGTCTGACCTAGGTCCTCTGCATATATGTTATGGCTGAGTAGCTTGGTGTTCTTGTGGGTTCCTAACAGTCAGAGCAGGGGCTGTCTTGGACTCTCTTGTCGATTTGTGGAACCCTTTCCCTCCTATTGGGTTGCCTCATCCAGCCTTGATGTGATGGTTATGTGCCGGGCATTACTGTATAGCTTGTTATGCTGTGTTTGGTTTATGTCCCTGGGAGACTTTTATTTTCTGAGGGGAGGTGGGGTTGGATCTGGGGGAGAGAGGATGTGAGAAGAGACTGGGGAAGGGGAGGGAGGGGAAGCTACTGTCAGGATGTAATACATGAGTGAAAGATAACAAACAAACAAAAACAGTTCTGCTTTCTGCCTGGGTATTCTTGGCCTTAGAAGAATCGTATGGGAAAACCCCAAAAGGAGCCAAGGAGATGCCAACCAGGAGGCTCCTACCAGGGCTAGTGCTGCTCCTATACCTCTTGTTGTGCCAAGCCTGGCATTGATGGTGGGAAATGCCCTTTGCGAAGTCAGATCCTTTGCTGGTCCTGAGGCAAGCAGGGCTTCATGTGTCTCTCCCACCCCTTCCTTTCTTGGGTCACTTTCCCACCTCCCTCTTGAACATAAACCTCTTTGAGTCTCCTTTAGCATCTGCTGCAAGTCATCTGACAGAAGGTGTGTATGCCCCAGGTTAGCCTTTCTGTGCTGAGACCATCGTACCCCAGTTGTGCTGGTGTTCTGGGCTGGATGGCTCCAAAGCTGCAGTGCTCCCCTCCCATGGATTAAAGGGCAGAAGCACTAGGGAGGAGCTCCCAGGCCCATAGACACCCTGAATGAGATGGTGGCTAGCTCTGACTGCCAGCACCTGGGATGCTTCATCTCACCTGAGGAATTCCCTAGGCCCCCTGTTTCTGCTGTATACCCCATAGGCAGTACAGGAAGTGAAGGTCAGTGGGAGTCTAGGGTAATCCCCATGACTTCAGGCTGCACCCACAGTGCTGGGATGCAGAAAGTGTGGGTTCCAGGGACAGCTCTTGACAGGCCAAGAGCATCTATTGACCCACACAGTATGGCACACCATGGTGAGGCCTGAAAGAGCCTGGGAAAAGCCCCACACAGACATGAGAATTACTCAGAAATATGACTGGTAAGCTTGGAAAAGACTGCACTTTGCAAGTGCTTGCCTATTCCTGAGCGCTGGGCAGCTGTGAGTGCGGGTGTGTGCTCTCTCATTTGAGTAGAGAGCTGACCTCCAGACCCAGAGCTGATTCTATTTTTAAAAATTATTATTTATTTTATGTGTATGAATGTTTTGCCTGCATGTATGGATATGTGCCATGTGCATGGCTGTGCCCTGGGAATACAGAAGAGGAAGTCAGAGTCCCTGAACTGGAGTTACAGATGGTTGTGAGCCTCTGTGTGGCTTCTGAGAACTGAACCCAGGTCTTCTGCAAGAGCAGCCCTGCTCTTAACCACTGAGCCATCCCTCCAGCCCCATATCACACTAATGGTATGTGTCTACTGCTGGTGATAATTTCCTGCCAGCAGCCTGTATGACACATTCTGTAGCAGGCTTTTTCTTTTAGGTCACCAACCAGCTCCCAAATCAAGACATGAAGACTTCCTATTAGTTATGAATGTTCAGCCTTATCTTAGCTCTTATTTCTTTTCTTTTTTTTTTTTTAAAGATTTATTTATTTATTATGTATACAGTGTTCTGCCTGTATGTATGCTTGGGCACCAGAAGAGGGTACCAGAGCTCATTATAGATGGTTGTGAGCCACCATGTGGTTGCTGGGAAATGAACTCAGGACCTCTGGAAGAGCAGTCAGTGCTCTTAACCTCTGAGCCATCTCTCCAGCCCATACATTTTTTTTTTTGGCTTTTTTCGAGACAGGATTTCTCTTTGTTTCTCTTTGTAGCTTTGCGCCTTTCCTGGAACTCCTTTTGTTGACCAGGCTGGCCTCGAACTCACAGAGATCTGCCTGCCTCTGCCTCCTGAGTGCTGGGATTAAAGGCCTGCGCCACCACCGCCCAGCTCTTATTTCTTGCTAGCTCTTATAATTTAAATTATCCGGTTCCTCTTTATCTACATTTTGCCTCTAGGCCTTTTTAAACTTCCTTCCTTCCTTCCTTCTTTCCTTCCTTCCTTCCTTCCTTCCTTCCTTCCTTCCTTCCTTCCTTCCTTCCTTCCTTCCTTCCTTTCTTTCTTCCTGTGTGTCCTACTTTGCTACTTCTCCTGTCTGTCTGTCTGGTGGCTACCTGGCTTCTGGCCCCTGGGTGTGTCCCTCTCTTTCTCCCTCGTTCTCTTTGTTCTTCTCTCTTGAGCCTAGAGTTCTCCTCCTACTTATTCTCTCTGCCTGGCAGCCCCACCTATTCCTCTCCTGCTTAGCTATTGGTGGTTCAGCTTTTTATTAGACCCATCAGGTGCTTTAGGCAGGCAAGATGAAACAAATGCAACACATCTTTACATACTTAAACAAATGCAGCATAAACAAATATAACATATCTTTACATTGTTAACAAAGGCAACATAAACAAATGTAAGATACCTTTGCATAATTAAAGTAATATTCCACAGCATAAACAAATGTGACACATCTTGGTCTAGTTAAAATAATATTCCACAGCAACATTCTATCATTATGACGGCAAGGCAGTGGAGAGGGAGCTTCCAGCTCAGTCCTAGACTATTTTCAACATGTTCTTCAGTCAAAGCTTCTAGTGTCTTGAGCAATGAGGACTTATGGTCTAGTTCTGGCATGTAACCAACAGCAGTGGCAATAACTTTATGGTTTGTGGAGCCTGGAGGGTCTCCCTGGCCAATAACTCATCTGAAGATAGCCTACCTCAGGCACTGGAATTTTCATCCAGAAATACGGTTCCCATTTGCACAGTGTATTTCAGTTTAAAGGCATTGACTTCTATAGTCACTATTCTACTAATCTAGATGCTTTTACAAATTTTAAGACTCTCAAGGGTTAGTATTATATACAGAAATCTTTTTATAGAATGGTCAGCAGGTGTCAGTTGGTCTTGACTAGCTAATATGGAATGCATCTTTCTACCCATGATGGTCTTTTTGGAATCAACTTGTATTGCTCTGTCCAATTCAGGCATGGTTTCCTGGGTCCACAAACTTGGCAACTGATACAACAGGATCCACTTTCTTTAGAACTCTACTAGAGTCTGAAGTCAGAATGAATGTTATTCCTTTTGAGGATGAGGGAGGGTCTGCCTGCCCTCCTGGGATGATGATTCAGTGTGACTAGGCTCAGTGTTTACTCTCGTTTTCCTCTGTCAGTATGTCTGTCCCCAAAACTCACCTTGCTAAAAAGGACAGCAACATTGGATCAAGGTTACCCCAAGAGTTTCATTTTAAATAGTTGCTTTTCTAAGACACTGTCCCTGAGTAAGTTCACCCTCATAGACACATGAGGTAAGGACTCTGGAGGCTGTCACTCACCCATAACCCAGGTCATGATGAAACAAGGGATCTAGGAGATCATGGAGGTCTGTGTGGTGGGGCTGGAGGGCTTGGAAAACCATACTTCTAGGTAGGTAGATAGTTTTCTTTGCTGAGATCAGGACTGTCCCCAATATTGAGGTTGCAGCTCCAGATGCTGGAGGACACTGTCCTCTGAAACCCATAGTGAATTCTTCTCAAACCCCTAGGAACTGCCTTCCATGTCCTTTCCATAGGCCTGGGTCCTATACCTTCCGAGGACAGGCCCACATGCTTAGAGGAACAGCCTAATAGGTCAGGTTCTCCTCAGTGGCCTTCAAGGCCTGGGACATGATAGGATCTTTGAAGAAAGAAGAACATCTATCTAGTAGAAAGTTTAGGTGATCATGAATAGATTTGCTCTGTGACATAAATAGGGGATTAACAGCTCTTTCTGGTGCTGCAGATGACTGGGAGGGGGTTAGGTCCTTCCCCACAGACCCTGTAGCCAAGGTAGCACCACCTTCAGCTCCTGGTGAAGGGAGGTATCCCTTGGACACCCCCAAGCCTAGAGGTGCTTCCTTCTCAGACTCCATGCGGTGGTTGAGTCATCAGCAAGCTTAAATTAGACCTGGAGTGGGGATTCTGACTCAGTAGGTGCAGGGGCCCTGCCGGGAAAGCCTGCTTGCTCCAAGTCCAAGAATGTAGAAATACTCCTCAGGAACAAGGAACCAGGTTATCTGGCTATCCCAGGCAGAGAGGGTCCAGAGTTGTGGTAAAACACCTTCCTTTAAAGTCCTTAACAGGAGCCTCTGGGGAGGTCTCCCTACCTTCCCACCTGCTTGTGCCCACATAGACCTCTATGCCAAAGGTCAGCTTCCCTTTGGAATTCTACCTGCCCCACTGATGGTCAGGGGATATTGGTTTTGTTAAAATTGAATATATATAATGAATATCTATCTACATATGTATAGATGCAAAAAAATAATAAATCCATATTCTCCCATTCAAGAGCACTACTAGGTACTGTGTGTTTGTTTCCTGGTGATCTTGCTGTTCAGAAGTTTTCTGTTTTGCCTTTCTGAGGTATCACAGAGCCTTTGTGTGCTGCTCCATATGCACATGGGACACCGTTTCCCTGTGTTTATGTGGAGTTAGGAATGAAGTTTGGATTTAAACAGGTGGTTTACTGACCCTCACTCTTCTATCTTCCACTTCTTCTTTGTTGGGTTTAATATGTGCAGTTTGAAATCTCTGGGGGAATAAAATAAAGCTCATGAATTAACTTTCCTGCAACACCAGGGAAAACCCTGCTCACAGTGCCACCGTGTGGCCATGAGGTCAAGATGAAAAGCAGGCAAGGACTCAGCTCACAACCAGAGCAGGAATAATAGCTTTTTAGCAAACGGGCTACTCACAGCAGCTGAGCCAGGCCCCTTCCTAACCCGAGTTCACATCCTCTTTGTGGTCCTGAGAGTGTGGCAATCTGGAGCTTGTTTTTCATGCTTAGTTGCAAAGAACTTGGCAAGCTTTAACAACCTGTCCTCTGGCCTGTAGCCACCCTGGTGATGTCTCTTGATAGTTATGGCCTTCAGCTATGGTGGCTAGCATGTGTGAGAAGGAAGGAGTCTTGGAGTATGAGAAAAATTCTAGAAAGCTAAAGAACTTATAAGAAATGGCCCACAAGAAGAACTCATCAACGAATTAGCAACCAGCCCTTGGCCAAACTCAACCATAAGGGAAGAAGATTGACTCTTCTCACAGATGAGGTAGGAAATGTGTCAGTCAATAAAGCCATGGGTAGGGGTCCATGGTCACAGGTGCACCTGGGTTTATTTTACTGTTTCCCATTCTCAAGTTTGAATGAAGGTAGATTTCACCAGGATGTGTAGTAAGAAAAGCTCTGAGGAAGATGATTACATTCCCTAGCATCTGCTCATGCTAGCCTAAGTGGCCCAAGGGGTGTTCAGACCCCTCCTTGCTATCCCACAGCCATGTGAGGCCCTCTCTTCAGGACTCCAGTCACAGCCTGCCCCATGAAACAACAACTGCCAAGCGGTCTGGCAGGCCAGAACCAACACCCACAGTGCAACAGGCAGATCCTCTCTGGGTTTGCCTTTGCCATGGAGCCTGTGCATGGCAGAGCCAGAAGAGTTTCTGTTCTCTCTGGAGTTCAGCAGCAGCTCAGGCTCTTCAGCCACATGCCTGGACCACACCCAAAGGGACAGAACCCGGGGTTTCTGAGGCATGGCTGACACCCTTCCTTGAAGGAAAATAAGGAAGACACTGATGTGTGGTTACAAAGACAACACTTTTAATGCATCAAAGGACGCTATGGCGCACTGTGGTGGCATCCATGATGAAAACAGGGGCACACCCCCCCCCCTCAGTATGCAAAGTCTTCCAGAACGATGAAGACATGAGGCACAAGTTGGACTTAACCCATTTAAAAATGGTCATTAATGTCAGTAAATATTTCAGACACTGCTAGGGACAGCACAGATTTATATAGTTTTCTGCAGAGAAACCCACCTGTGTGTATTTGCTGTAGTTTGCTTTCTATTACTGTGATAAAACACCACAATCAAAAGTAACCATCCATTACAGATCAACACAGATTCCTTCTTCCCAGATGACCTTGTGTCAAACGGACGAACAATAACAACAGCATCAGTATACGCAGGGTGACCAAAGAGGCTGATGGAACCCAGGCCTAGGGCCCAGTGCAGCTCAAGAGGCCGAGCACTTAAAAATATTCTACTATTATTTTTAGGTTTATGGATCTATATGTGTGGGTGACTGCAGGAGCCAGAAGAGGTGTTGGGATTCCCGTAGCTGGAGTTACAGCAGGTTGTGAGATATCCCAGGTAGGATACTGAATTTGGGTCCTCAGGAAGAGCAGGAAACATTTTAGCCACTGAGTCATTTCTCTAGCCCCAGTGGTTGAACTTTTTGAAGTTCTAGAAACTACAAGTGAAGGAGAGTTTAATGGAGGCCACGTGTGACCTCGAAGATGACTACGGGCTCTCTGTAGTAAATAGCCTGCAGATCAACAGCCAGCAAGGACAAGCAAGTGCATCGGCGTAGCAGTGTCCCCAGGCTTTTGTCAGCACCTTCTACATTAGTAAAAATAAAAGCAAAGATAAATGTCTGCCTTTGGACATCAGGTAGTACAGGAGACTGGCAAATCCAAGTCCTGTAACAACTGATAGCATCAGAATACAGTATTTCAGGAGAACTTAGAAAAGACTGTGAGGCCCCTATTACCAAGCAAGAAAATCAGTTTACACACAGCTTTATTCTATTTTTTTTTTTTTTTTTAGAGATTAGAAAAATACCTTAAGGTGTGAAATAGGTAACATTTCCCACGGCATCTGCAGGAACCTCAGGCTGTAATGTACTCTGCTGCCACATGGGGAGAGCTGGGAAAATTCTGGTGTGTAGGGAGAAGGGTGGTCCAAGGGCTTTGGCTTAGTGAAGAGCTGAAGGGCACCAGGGACTAGGAAGGGTAGGTGGGGGCTGGTCCTGGTAAAGCTGAGAGGATTGGGTTGTCCTGGGTCTGGTAGGTTGCCCACACCAGGACACTGGGAGTGGGTTGGTTGAGACCCTGAGCGTACACGACTGCTCAGGTAGATGGAATGAAGAGGGGGCAACTGGGGTGAGCCCAGCCTTGCTGTGGGGTGTGCCGTATGGCAAATGTGTTGCTCTGATTGGTCAATAAATAAAACACTGATTGGCCAGTGGCTAGGCAGGAAGTATGGGCGGGACTAACAGAGAGAATAAAAAGAACAGGAAGGCAGAGGGAGACACTGCCAGCCACCGCCAGGACAAGCAGCATGTAAAGATGCCGGTAAGCCACGAGCCACGTGGCAAGGTATAGATTTATAGAAATGGATTAATTTAAGATATAAGGACAGTTAGCAAGAAGCCTGCCACGGCCATACAGTTTGTAAGCAATATAAGCCTCTGTGTTTACTGGGTTGGGTCTGAGCGGCTGTGGGACTGGCAGGTGAAAGAGATTTGTCCTGACTGTGGGCCAGGCAGGAAAACTCTAGCTACACAGCCTTGACTCAGAGTCCCTGCTCAGCACCTGTTCTTACCCTGGTCTTATAGACCCCCAAGTACTCCAGACTCTATTTGGTCCAAGGCCAGATGACTTGGGGTCCAGATGACCTGGGGTCCGGATGACTTTCTTCTAAGACCTTGAAATTAAGTTATACTACTTTATTTTCCTGTCCTATCCATAAAATTAATAGATGAACTCCATGGGAGTCTATACTCTGTCAAAGTGGATGGAAGAAAATAAAAATTATACTACCATATAGCATGGACAGAGGAGAGATGTGCCCTCCCCCATTCAATGCCTGAGACAGGTGGAGGAGTGCCTGGCCCTGGGGTCTGAAGAGTGGAAGGGCTATCCCTACCCTTACCAGGTGCAGCACTTGGAAGAGCGGCCCCCGAACCTCACCTGGCAACACAGAACAGCTGGCCCTGATGGTGTAGGTGTGGCAGAGCTAACTCTGAGGGCATGAAAGCAGGAGAACCAGCACCACCCCTCACTCATTGCTACAGGAAGTGAATTAGCCGGGGCAATGCTGGAGAGCTCACCGTGGTGGTGAGGAGAGGGGAGTACTGGCTGGGTGACCAACCCTGCAGCTGCTCAGGCCCAGAACTAGGATTATGACTTGTCCCACCCCAACATCACCCCATCTGTGATCTGCAGGAGCATGTGAAGGGACTTGACCCACAGACCCAAAGCTGCAGGATTTCACAACACAGGGCAACAACAGGATATCCAAGAGAAGTCCTAGTGAGGGCCCAGCATCGACAGTACAGTAGAAACCGGAGGCCTCGAACTGGACCAATGACTCTTTGCAATGAACACTTGCAAGAAAAGACATGGGCAAAGGAGATACTGCATGACTCACTGTGTCACACTGGAGCTTCTATGCTGAGATGTTTAGTTTTCCATCCTTTTTTGCTTAAATTCTTGTTTTATTTTGGGGGGGTGCAGGGGTGGAAGGTGGATGTGAAGGGACAGGGAAATGAATGGGATTAATGTAGATGAATTCCTAAATGGTCTTAATAAATAAAAAACATGGAGCCAGAAATTTGGGTTAAAGCCTGAGAGAAAGATTAGAGAAATAGGAGGACAAAGCACGAGCTAATCTCACCTTACCAACTTTGCAGCTTCCAAAGAGAGCAACTTCCTGTCTACCCAGGCTTATATGCCTTGCTGTTTCTGCCATCTGATTTGTTCTCTGTCTAGCTACATCACTTCCTCTTCCTGGCCAACTCTGTCACTTCCTGTCTGTACAGGCCTCCAGAACTCTATGGTTGGTACTGGGATTAAAGGCGTGTGTCATCACGCTTGGCTCTGTTCCCTAGTGTGGCCTTGAACACACAGAGATCCTGCCTGCTAAGTGATAGTATTAAGGGCATGTTCTACCACAGCCTGACTTCTTTGTTTACTTAAAATGGCTTGCTATTTCCTCTGATCTCCAGGCAAATTATTAAAGCACAAATAAAATATCACCACAGATTAAGATACATGATGTAAAAGATGCATAGAATAAATAAAAAGAAAATTCTACCACCAGTAAATACAGGTGGATAGTTACACTGGGACTGGGCACACATGCATGGGACTGTGCACACGCGCACGGGACTGGGCACACGCGCACGGGACTGGGCACACGCGCACGGGACTGGGCACATGCGCACGGGACTGGGCACATGCGCACGGGACTGTGCACACGCGCATGGGACTGGGCACACATGCATGGGACTGTGCACACACATACGGGACTGGGCACACACGCATGGGACTGTGCACACATGCACGGGACTGGGCACAAAAGCACGGGACTGGGCACACATGCACGGGACTGGGCACACAAGCACAGGACTGGGCACACACGCACGGGACTGTGCACAAAAGCACGGGACTGTGCGCTGCTGCTTTTTCTCTTTTCCAAATTAACTCACCAAGCAAACATATTTGCTTTTGTTGACTTCCCTTAAGAGAACTGGGGGGTGGGGTGGCAGAGAGCATTAGACAAAGCACAGTGTCTCACCTGTTCTCTTTTGTGTACAGGTATAATTTGGGGCATGAAGCCTTAGAAAGTGCCTGATGTCAAGTGAGGTATTTATTTGAACACAACCCTGGATCAGTATGAATATGGATCTTTATATTGATCCAATAAGCCTTAATAAAATTATTGAAGATCAAATTCAGATACGTGTTTAAAGAATTCCACTCAATTAGTTATGCCAGGCTGCAGCAGAGCCTGATGGCCAACCTGGGCTCTGCTCAACTCTCTCTGCACTGACTTCCTGTCCAGCCTCTATTCTTTCTGCCTTAGACACACCCCCAGAAACTGGAGTGGGTGTTCCCCTGAGTGTGGCATGGGGAGAGAAGTCAGATGTGAGGACGTTGCTCCTTATGTGTGCTTGTGCATCCTGCAAAGATCTGGAGACACAGGCGGCAGAGACCTGTGGTCATTCACCTGGACCCCTCATGTGGGAAGGAAAAGTCCTTTCATACTGCTCTGACATGGCTGGTGGGCTATGAAGTATCTATACTGCTTGTTCATTTTGTAAAAATGCCATGAAAGCAATCCTTTGCGATGGGCATTGATATTGGAGAGCTTTTTCTCCTCTCTTGGTCTTTCTTGGCTGACAAATAAATATACAACTGGTATTTAAAAAAAAATCTTCCCACTTAGGTGCAATAACCTGTGCATTTGCTTGTGGATGTATGCGAATGTGTGTGTTCATCTGTGCTCACATGTGGCTGTATTGT
Organism: Peromyscus aztecus; assembly: GCA_902168405.1. Lineage (NCBI taxonomy): Eukaryota > Metazoa > Chordata > Mammalia > Rodentia > Cricetidae > Peromyscus > Peromyscus aztecus. The sequence continues at coordinate 13,319 of CABHPQ010169298.1, forward strand.
GTGTGTGTGTGCCTGTGTGTAAATGTGTTCATATTACATGTGGATGTGGCATGTGGGTGTGGAGGGGATGTATGGTGTGCCGTTCCTATACTTTCTTGTGCCCCAGGCAGAGTGTACTTCACTGCTGTTCTCTCTTTCCATGGTGGCCCATGGAGGGCAGAAGTTGTGTCTCACTGAGCATGCACCTGATAGAAAGCAAATTATTCCATATATTAGTGGATTTTTTTAAGCAAAGAAATTCCTTTGTGGTCTAAAGGCATTCAGTGACATCATGAGAGAGACTGGAGGCTGTTCCTGGACCATGCAGTGCCAGTTAGCTGAAGGCTGGGATAGGCATCCACCCTGACCACAGAGCTGTTAGTTATGCTGAACCATAACTTCAGTGATTGGTGCTCCTGCTCAGAGCAGGGACCATGGGCTGTTGTTACCACAGCCTCCTCCTGCCCCTTCACCTCTTAGGCAGGAAGAAGCAACTCAGGGTGGAGGTCAGGTTCCCTCTGGGGTTCCCTGAGGTGCCCATTTAAGGACAGGAGCTAGTGTGGACCACCACCACCCAGCCCAAGACTGACCTCAACACAGAGGGTAGAACACAGGAGAGATAAAGAGGGATGGAGGAGGATCAGTAGTGACCCCACTCTTCTTTCTCTACTGGATCTCTGTGGTCAGCCCCACTAGCAAGGGATCCATGTGCAACCCATTTGGAAGATGCCCGCAGGCCTGGCTTCTAGACCATGTGTCCCCAGAAGATGACATTCATGGGCCCAAGTGGCTCCTGAGTGATCTACATCCCTTCAGAGGAAATTGCAGCAGGTTATCAGTGATATCCTTAGATTCTCTGTAAAGAATTGAAGAGGTGCCCTTCATCCACAGGGTTAGCATGGAATCCTGCAGTTCTTTCCCCAGGGTCTCCATAAATATCCATTAGGCCCCCTTTCCAGACAGGATAAATAAGGAGCCATAATCCTCACCTGGGAAGCACAAACTGAGGGCCACCTAATTCTGGTTCCACTTGGCTATGTAAAGCTGGGCAGGCAGAACCAAGGCAGGGGAAAATAGTTTACTTGATGGCACTTGGGTGGTCTCCACCTTGGTCATCAGAGTGCTGATGTCTCTGAATAGGATTCTATGGGGTTAAAACAGCTGTACACTTGCTGAATGTGTATTATATGACTAGACACATATCTAAACACAGGCAGGTGTGTGTCCAGTCTCCCATGGATCCCCTGGAGGTACAGAGAGTGAGAGGGTGGAGGTCATTCCCCTCAGTGACAGGAACACGTACTCCCCCTTGTTTATGCTCCACCATCCTCCAGGAAGTGGTGCTGTCGACCTGTGTGGCTCCTATTCCTGTTGATAGTGTCTCCTGGGGCCTCCTCCTATCTCTGTTCCTCCTTGGGGCTGCCCTTCCCACTTCCCTGTGCTGCCACAATCCCACACTTTTTTAATTTCAATTTTCTTAACTATTTTTACATTAGCCTTTGGAGTAATGGGTTTCATTGTGACATTTCCCCTATGTCTCCTATACCATCCTCCCCACGCACATCTGTCTGCCTCTACTTCTCATCCTCCCCACACACATCTGTCTGTCTGCCTCTACTTCTCATCCCCCCCCCCCCCCCCCCCCCCGCACATCTGTCTGTTTACCTCTACTTCTCATCCTCCCCACGCACATCTGTCTGTCTGCCTCTACTTCTCATCAGGTGTCAGCTGTAGTGGCTTCCTGTAACAGAGCACCGTTTGGCCTTTTCTCCGGAACAGCAGGAATTTTTACCTCCTTGCAGCCCTGGAAGCTGTAGTATGAGCTCATGGGTTAGACAACTGACTCCTGCTGCAGGCTCTGGGTAAGGGATCTCCCTGCTTCCCCAGGCTTCTGGTGTCTGGTTGAGTTCCTGGGCTAGGTGTCCACTCTACTTCCCAAGATGACGTCATAATGACTCCACCGTGCCTTCAAAGGCCATTTCAAGAAAAGGTACAGGCTGAAGCTCCCTGGCACTCTTCACCCCAGTGCCACAAGCACAGTTGTCTTGTTTGTCTTCCCCATCACACCTGAAAGCTGCTGAGTCAGTGGCTGTGTCCAGGGATGCTTTCACTGTGACACACGGAGGCCTGGACCTTCCTGTCCACTCTTCTTGCTTTGTTGTGGCAGGGCTTCTGTCTACTACTGTTTAACCCCTGCCTCAGCAGAGTCCCACCATGAATGAATCAGAATCTTCTGACCGGGGATGCAGAGCTGCCTTGTACATAGTGGCACATGTCCTCTATGTAATGTCCCTACATTGAGATTCACCCCCTTTGCTCCATAATTACCATCCTGTGGACTTGGTTGTCTCACATGATGTTTGCATAGTGAACATGTCCGTTAATGCCCATGTACTTATGTACATGTACGAAGACTTAAATGGTTAAACATCTAAAGCAAATATACTCTGCGAATGGAAATCAGACCTTATTTTCTTTTAATTTCAGAGTTGTCTGTGGCAAGCTGACTTGAAAGATGTTGAAATTGGATAGGTAATTAATTCACACAAGCCTACAAGAGACAGGGAAAGAATGGACAAATTATTTGTAACATTTTGTAAGCACTGAAATTAATGTAGTGTGAATTTGTCATTTCTGCCCCACGTTACAGATTTTCTATATTATAATTTAATCTTTTTAATGTAAAAAGAATAGGAATTTTGCCCTTTCTGGCCTCTTGGGAAGCAAGAACTAGTGTATCTAATTATCAGAACACATAAGAACATAAAGGAATAGCAAGTAGTGAAATTATAAATGGGCCGGAACAGGACCATGTTTTCTGATTAAAGCCTTTTTCTGGGCCCTTAGCAATCCTGTTGCCCCAATGTCCGTAGTAATTGCATGTGTCAAAGCTGAGGCTTTGTGTAACTGGGACCGGGAGACTTACAATTTTAATTTAGACGGAGATAACTGTATGGTGCTCGCAGCCGGCCGGACCGGCAGGTGGGGAGGCAAGCGGGCGCGGAAGGCTCAGGCCCCAGGGCGGCGGGTTAATGGCAAGCCCCATCTAATCAGGGCACATCACAACAGTGGAATTTTTTAAGAAGAGAAATGCAATTTACCAATACAAAGCCAGCCACCTGCTCTCATCCCTCTGTTGTCCATGTAAAGGAGGGCGTCTAATTTTCTCTATTGCTCAAGGGCAGTGCATTTTAACAATGGATCTGTAGTCATCATCACAAAGGCAACACACCCAAAATGAAATCTCTCCAGCATACTAGAATCTTAGAAACAAAGAGAATTATCTTTAACTTTTGGAATTCTCAGGAAAGCAGGAACCACACTTTCTCCTCAGGAATCTGAGTTTCCTGTTTTGTTCAGAATTGCAGGTGACTTTTGTCTTTTATTTTCATGGAGAGATATGTTTGATTGTTTCCAGGCAGGAAGTGCTGACTCAGCCATCAGAGAATTGTCCAGCCACAGAAGGTTCTGGCTTCTCTCTTGGTGGAAGGAGGTATAACTGAGCTTCCATCAGAGCTGCGGAAGGTCACAGACAGCCACATAGCACTGAGGTCCGTGAGGACATTTTACTGTGTGGAGCAGCAGTCAGCACCATGACTCCTCTGGCTCTGGCCAGGGTCTTCTGGTGTGACGTGACTGCAGAGCATGTGGGGTTCTGTGGATAACTCACTGTGGCTCTTCACCCATTTCTCCCCCAGTTCTGTTCTCTCGGTTTCTCCTTTGGAGCCCATAAACAGCTGGGGCTAACGAAATACTCCTGTTCCATCAGGGAGGTGAGGCAGAGCATGGTGTCCTTTGGAGGACCCTCTCCAGCTGGCCTTGGCATGGTCAAGTCCTCATTTGCAGATGGTGCTTTCTCCCCATGTCCGTAGAGAGAAGAGGCAGGAAGAAAACTTGAATTCTTTCATGAGGTCTCACTCTCCTGACTTAACATGGGTGTCACCTAAGTCCCCGTCCCACTAGGCTGTCAGCATAGGGCTTCTTTTTTTTTTTGTTTTTTTGTTTTTTTTTGGTTTTTCGAGACAGGGTTTCTCTGTGTAGCTTTGCGCCTTTCCTGGAGCTCACTTGGTAGCCCAGGCTGGCCTCGAACTCACAGAGATCCGCCTGCCTCTGCCTCCCGAGTGCTGGGATTAAAGGCGTGCGCCACCACCGCCCGGCTAGCATAGGGCTTCTGAGGAGACACCATTTCAGCCCTGAGTATTTCCTACCCACTTCAGAGAGGGCAGCCAGCACGTCCTTTGCTTCTGGGGAAGCCTGGGCTTTAGTGCATCCTGTAGCAACTGGCATACTTTAGCTTGGGATCAGGGCCTTGCAGAGTAAGACCTTTGCTCTGCTGTGGAGCACTTACTAAATACAAGTCATCATGCCCACCTGATAGAGAAAGAGACAGACCTGAGCAGCAATCAGGTAATGCTCTGATTGTCCTCATGTTGGCAAAGGAGTTTAGGAAGAACAGAGGCTGACTGCCAGCCTGAGAGCTAGGACTTGACAGCAATGTCCCTGTGCTGTGACACAGCAGGTGCTATCTAGACTGCCCAGCTCTGAAAATACCCCTTGAAACCAAAGACCCCTTCATAGTGGTCCTCTGTCTGTCATGGCTGAGCCGGGTCTGAGAACACTGACCTCCCTCCAGAAGGGGCTGATGGTTCCTTTGGCCTTGAGGCAGTGCCCTGGAGAGAAGGCAGAGATGTGACAGAAGCAAAGGATTAGGCCCTTTCTGGGATCTGTGGTACCTGCATTTCCAGACCTTGCTCCTCTGAGCTCCTTGTTTCCAAGGACCCTACCATGAGGAAAGCTGCAGGCAGGGTGAGACTTCCTCAAGGCTTCCAGCGCTGTTCTTAAAGGCTCTTATCTCCATGTTCTCTGCCTTCACGGACCACAGTCTTGCTAGAGCTTTTAAGGTGTGAAATTCCCCCAAGTGCCCCCTGCAATACAGTCTAATGACGTGCTCTCCTCAGGGACGCACATACAGTGGTAAAATGAGATGTTCAGTAGCTTAATGTTCTCAGACCCATCTCTGCCATAGCAGTGACCACCTCACCTGCCATTACCCAGGGACTCTGGGAAGCTCAGGGCAGCAGCCCCTGGATGGAAAGTCCCAGGGAGACTGTCAGTAATGGGACTTGTATCTGGGTTAGTCCTGGGTCAACAGTGGACAAAGAACCCTAGAACAAGAGTCATCCATCTGTCTTCCCTGTGGTTCTGTTTCCCCAGGCTCAACACTGCTTTTCAAGGACAGTTAAAACATCCTTCAGAAAAACATATGAGAATAACACCTCTGCTTTGAAAAAGAACCAGCCAATCAAGAAGTATGGAAGACTCATAACCACAAGCCCCTGTCTGGCTGGGGACCTCCCTGCCACCCCAAAGATGCCAACCTAGCTCCATGTCCTCTGTGCAAGACTCTCAGCCCAAATGGGCATCTGCTCCCAGCTGAAGTGACAGAACAGTGTGGGAAACAAGAGGGGAGAAGCATGGAATGTGCTGTGTGCTTTACAGAAGTCGGCTTATAAAAAACTGCTATGAACGTAGCTACTCACGTCTGCTGATTTACAGTAGGGAATAAATTCATGTCAAGAGAACTAGAGATGCTATGGGCTTAGTGGTCCATCAGGAGTGTTCTAGGTCCTCAACACCTGGACACTCAGGCCATAGGCATGATTATTAGTGACCTGAGTGCTGTCCATGACTCACATTCAGGACCACATTCTCTTTGGACTTGAGTGGATTCTGATGTTCTGTTTATCTGGCTCTCAACTCTGCTCCCATTTCATTTGTTCAGATTCCAGATCTGCTGGGTCTGGGCTGTGCACTGCATGCACATGTGGGAAAGAAAACTCCCTTCCCTGACTTTTCATAACCATGACAAACCTCTAAGAGAAATAGGTTGAAAAAGGAAGGATTTACTTTGGGCTCAGCATATTAGAAGACAGAGTACCTAGTCGTTTGGTTCCTGAGCTGTGAGGCTGTGGTAAGGCACAGCATCATGGGAGGAGGGTATGTGAAGCAGAGCATCATGGGAGGAGGGCATGTGAAGCAGAGCATCATGGGAGGAGGAGGGCATGTGGAGCAGAGCTGCTTGCTTTGTGGTGGTCAGAATGCAGAAAGAAGAGGAAGGGGAAAGATCCTTCAAATGTGTGTTTTCAGTGACCTGCTTCCTCCAACCAGGCTTCAGTTTCCACAGTCTTTGCCCATATCTGTGTCTTGAACTGTTTTACTGTGGTTTCAGTTGCAAGCATTATAAAAAGGTCTGCAGTCCTCTTATAATTGATTGTGTGCTGGGTGAGAGCTGGGGATGTCCGTTTATTCTTCTGCTTGTGGATATCCTATTTTCCTGGTACCGTTAATTGAGGAGACTATATTTCCTCTTATGAGTATTCTTGGCCCCGTTGTAAAAAGTCAGATGGCTGCTGCTGTGTGGGTTGATTTCTGGCCCTCTGTTCTGTCACACTGGTCTGCACATCCGTTTTTGTGCCAATAGATGTTTTTGTCACTTTGACTAGTATAATTTGAGATCAAGTGTTGCAAAACTTTTAATAGTAGTACTCTGCCTAGGTTTGCCTTGGATATTTGGAGTATTTTGTGCTTCCATATAAATTTTAGGGGTTCCCCCTATTTCTGTGAATGATGTGACTGGAATTTCAGTTTGGATTTCCCCAAATTAGTAAACTGCTTTTTAGCAACATAGCCATTGGGTTAGTCATTGTTCCCATTGTGATAAAATGCTTGACTATCAATTATGCCAACCCATTAGAATGGAGTTCTTTCTATCCCCCAGAGTCTCATTCACTTTCTCTTCTGTGTTTTAAAGTGTTCACTGTAGAGGTCTTTCACCTCTGCCTTTAGATTTATTCCTAGGTATGTCTTTTCTTCTTTTTCAGAGGAATCGTTTGTGAATGAGATTCCCTCCACTGATTTCTTTCCCAGAATGTTTGTTATTGGCATGTAGATCTTTGCATGTTGACTTTTAATTCTCCTACTTTACTGAAATTGCTTATCATGTCTACAGACTTTTTGATAGAATCTTTAGAGTCTTTTAAGTATAGAAGGATCATGTTGTGTACAAAGAGGGATAATTTGACTTCTGTTTTTCTTCTTTGGATTCTTTTTTTTTGTCTAAATGATTTATTTATCGATGAGAGCAGAGTATGAAAGTCATCCACTATTATTGCGCCTGGACGTCCCAGCACTATTGTGTCCAACAGTGAAACCAGGTGCGCAGTGTTTGTGCTTATGTAGTTACAGTCACCATATCTTCTTGACAGATTGCTCCCTTTGTTAATTACAGTGACTTTCTTCACCTCTTCTAGTGAGTTTGGTTTGACATATATTTTATAAGATGTAAGCATAGCTACTTCTGCTTGTTTTCAGCTTCTACTTTCTTGGTATATTAACTTTCAGTCTGTGTGGTTTGGCCAATGAGGTGCATTTCTTGTAGGCAATGGGTGACTGGATCTTGCTTTTAATCCAACCAACTACCCTGTCTTATTTATTTTTATTTTTAGACCTATTTTATTTTCATTAACGTGTGTGTGTGTGTGTGTGTGTGTGTGTGTGTGTGTGTGTGTACCTCTAATCACTTGTGTGCAGAGAAGAGGAGAAAGGCAGATCCCCCGGAGCTAGAGTTACACACAGATATGAACCTTCTGGTGGAGATGCTGGAAACTGAACTCCAGTCCTCTGCAAGGACTGTTCTCTTAACTGCTGAGCTGTCTCTCCTGCCCCTTCTCTGTTGTATAGATTGCAGAGTCAAGACTATTTATTATACACTCGGTGTTATTCCTGAGAACAGTTTGTTGGGCCTGAAATTTTGTCTCTTTCTCCAGTATCCATATCAAGCGTTTGCTGCTTTGCAGCATTTCAGTTGGAAATGATGTATTTGTTCCCAGGTTTCCTTTGTTGATTTATTCATCCCATGGAATTCATTCTTTCCTGTGCTGTCATGGCTGGGACTTTCTTTCTTCTCTCTGTGTAGGATTCTTGTATGTCACGCATTGCTTTGGTTTGTGTTTGTGTTGATATGCCTTTATCAGTTTAAGAAGATAACTTTGCTGGATTTAGTTTTCTTAGTGGGCAGTTGTTTACCTTCAGATCTTAAAATATATCATCTCATAGGTCCTGGTTTTTAGGGTTTATGATTAGAGGTCAGATGTTATTGTGATGAATATATTTTGTGAGTGATTTTTATTTTTCCTTGCAGCTTTTAATGTTGTTTCTTTGTTTCATAGTTTTGTCATTTTGGCTATAATGTATTGAGAGATTCTTCTCTGGCTTGCTTATTCAATTGCTTGCTTGCAATTTACCTGTCACCTGATTGTACTTTCTCTGGTCACTTGTGTCCACTGTAGAGAGTTAAAAAATAGTCAAGGAAATGAAAATCACCTGCAACTTGGTTGCCTGGACATGACCTTGGTCCTTTCAGCTCTATCTGTCTCTCTCTTCACTCTGTCTCTCCCTGTCCCTTTCTCTGTATGTGTCTGCATTCTCTCTGTTCATCCCTTTCTCTTTCTATCTGCCTCTCTTCTCTTTCTGTCTGCCTCTGTATACCACGTACTTACACATTGTTGTTGATACGATGACCTTGTGAGAATATCAGAAATGTTCAGTTCTCAAAACTCCACACTACCTCCTTCAGCTTCTATTCCCTTTACTTCTCACAACACCACCCAGGTGGCTTATTGAAAGAATTGAGTGACTGGGTGTATTAAGTACTTTCCTCACCCCTATAACAAAACACCAGCCCTGGTTAGGGAGAGCAGTTCTGCATGGCTTCTATGCCTAGACGGAGCCTCTGCTTCCTCCCTACCCCTCACAGTTGTTTGGCACAAAGGACAGTCTCTCTTGACTGTTGCTGGCATCTTGGGCAGGCTGTCATTTGACTAGTCTCTCCCCTGTCATCAGACAATCGTCAAAATGTCCAGCAGGGAAGAAGTTTGTCTCACATTGGAAGGATATTACCACAGTACAGTTGAGGCTGCAGGGTGGTTTCATGGAGTTCTTTTCTCTCTTTGAATGCTCTCCTCCATACCCCCATACCCAGGTTGCTTGCTTGGAATTTTAGACACTACTTGGTTGAGGCAGAAGGAACAGAAGCAGGTGGGGGCACACTGACATTTGTCTGCCCTAGTGTCTGGTGATCCAGAATGGTTGCCACAGTCCTGTGAGGTCTAAGGGGTCTCCCACAGAGCCCAGTCTTGACTCTGTGCTGAACCCATTGTTCTTACAGTCCCTTCCCGGCCAGACTCCCATCTAGCAGACCTTGGATGGCTCTTCCTCTACATGCTACATAGAGACTTCACAATGCTGCCTTCTGCCTCTCCCATGTGCCAGCTCCATCTCAGTGACCCATATGCACTATAGAGCCCTTGAACACTGGTCCCCTTAATTCTTTACTCAGCATGAGGCTCTCTGTACTGCCTCCTTCAACCTCTCTTGAATGGCCATGGCTCAGCTTTCTGGGAAATAAACCTCTCTCCTGACCTCTCCCGCCAAAGCCTGACCAAAGGCAGTACAGTAGGGCCTGGGTTTGCCCACGTATTCCAGAGGCTCCTATGGTCCCATAATTATTGCCTTCTCCTTTTCTTCTGGGTTTTTTGTTTTTTGACAAAATGGAGACATGAAACAGTGTAAATAAAACACGTAAGAAGTGACAAGTTATCCAAACACCTGGAAGGACATGTACAGTTTTTGAGGCTAGCAGTTCACAGTGAGTGTTCCTGGTCCAGGAGGGAGTAGTCATCTTATGATCACCAAGTGCTCACACTTTAACCATGCTGGTAAAATAAGAGCATGCCCCTAGCTCTGTTGGAGACCTGTGTCCCCATAAAGGAGACAGATGTGGCTCCACCTCTGCAGTGCCCAGGATCCTGGCCCCATTTCCATGGGACATGGGAAGAAAATGGAGACATAATAAACAGGTTGGGGGAGAGAGAAATTCTACTCTGGATCAAGCTTGCTGGCCTGTCCTCACTCAGCCTGTTATCAGGAGACAGCAGTCCTCAGGACTTCTGGGAAGCAGATATAGCCACTTTCACTCACAAGAAATTGTTTTGTTGCTCAGAACAGCCTAAGCTGTGCCTCAATGTTACTGGGCTCCATTCTACAGGAGGAACATGTTCAGGTGTTCCTGGACAGACTGAGGCACTCTACAGCAAACTTTGACAGAACCCAGATACAGGAGTCAGGTGTCCTCCAGGTCTATCGACAGAGTGTATTGATGGTAGATGAGTGCTTGGAGTCCCAGCATCCTAGGCAGCAAGATGCCAGCATGCTGATCTTGGGCTGGTGTTCTGGCAAGGAGGTCAGTCCCTTCATTGTGTTACAACAGTCACACAGCATGGCATCTGATGACATGGGCACACTGTGTCATACTGTGGTTTCTGTAGCACCTTTACTATAGTGTGCTAGTCAGTTGTGGTCCCCTGTATTTTACTGTGTTAAGTTCTATCACTTGCCATCACAGCCTGTCTATCATTATGTCACCCCACTCTGCTGATAGGCTGGGATGCAAGGTTACACTGAGACAGCCTCCAATATCCCAAGACTTGAAAAATTATGAGCTTTCACAACTGATCTTGAAGCATCATTTCAAGCTGACTTGCAGGGCTATGCTCTTATTTCTGCCAGGAAGGCAGACATGTCACTACCAGCAGAGACCCTAACTCTGACAATGGGCTCTCACTGACTCCCAGCAGATATGGGGTCACTTCCTCTTCCACAGATCCCCCAAATTCCCCTCCTACCTGTGGGTCTCAGGCCTATACTGATATCTCACTATACAGACTAGAGAGGATGGCTTCAATGTGGCGATGAGCCCCTCTGCTCCACAGTTATGTTCAAAGGACATGGTCACTATTCTGAGAGACAACTGAATCTTAGTGTAGACATTTCCAAAGTAGAGTGGTGTGATAGAGTAGTGTTGTTTTCACAGTCCTCAAAGATAGGTTTTTTCTGAGCTTTTCATTCAACCAGAAGTAGTAAGGTCACCCCTACCCAAAAGAGGCAGAGTCTGGAGAACCTGCCTCATTTGGCCTTGACTAGCCATCATGATGACAAAAGGGGCCTCTCCAATCAGATTGGCCAATCAGGGCTGCCCTGCCATGCAGGCTTACCACAGGTCCTTGACAGTAATTATCCTAAAAGTCCCAAATCCAGGGCCTTCTTTTTCTTAGCTTGCTGGTGCTGTACTGCCTACAGAGATTTGCCAAATTCCCATTAGGTGGGGGATGCCGGAACATTTGACAATGAGTGGATGAATGAGTGTAGCTTTTCCTGTTCCCTCCAGCAGTGAAATGCACTGGCATTTTGTCTACCCAAGGTTTGACTGGGATGAGCCGTGAGGTTTGAGGGACAAAGGAGAGGCCTCTAGTGTAGGGAGCCAGAGAGGGGAAGTGCGTCAATGATCGATGCGGGATCTGCTGCTTTATTATCAGATTCTTTGCTCCTTGTTGATGGAATTTAAATTCTGAGAATGTGTATGGCCTGGGCTGGCTTTGAATTCTTAATTATTCTACGTCAGTCTCTTGAATACTGGGCTTCCATATGTGTGCCACGATCCTGTGAAGTTTTGGGGGGTGTGTTCAGACCAGGGTCTTCTGACGTGGAGGGCAATCATGGCTGTTTATGCACACCCATTAGCCTAACCGAGCTGAGTCTGCAGCTATGGAGAGCTCTTAATGTCGCTAGAGGTATCAGAAAGGGATAGGGAGGAACGTGGAAGGCTCTTCTCACTTTCAGATATAACAGGCTCTTAAACTCTGCATCATTTCTGGATGTAGACCAGCAGGGGACATGCCTGGGTCTAACAGATGATCATGATCCAACTCAGATAAGCTCATTCCAGTCCTCCCCCAAATTGGACTGCCAGGGAGAAAATATGCCTATCCATTCCTTAGCTCATTCATTCATTCATTCATTCAGCCAGTGTCCACAGGCAGGCCTGGGAGCCTGCTGGTTCCAAAGAGAAACTAAGGTATGCTTGTGGCTACCTGGCTGGTTCAGAGACAGAGCTCAGAGCCTGAGAGATCTGGGAGGGTAAGAAAGAGTCAGCAGGAGTTTCTGGAGGAAGTGGGGAGCATAGAGTGGTTTAGCATTCTGATTAGACCTGGAAGGAAAGCAACATCTACAAATAGCTGGCAAAGGAGGGCCTCTTAGGGGGCTCCAAGAGGAAGACAGAGGGAGAGAAGCAGGTGGTGATGTCGACTCCAGGCAGAAGTGAGGGCAGGGAGCCCCAGGATGCCCATAAAGAGGGAGATGCAAGAGCAGTGGGCCACAACAGAAAATTCACAGAGTCCAAAGCATGAGCAGTCACAGGATGCCCACTACAGGCCCGAGGCTAGTTGCCCAAGGCAGGCTGGGACCCAGGCAGCTGGAGTGGAGAACCAGGAGGCCTGAGGGGTGGGGCAGCAGAAACCTTGGGAGACTTGTGGACTCCCTGAAATTCAGGCAGGAAAGCTTTTCTACTCCATAGTCTTTCAGCAGCCCAGGTAGGGAACTGAGGGACCACGTTTGTAGATGTAACCAACCGTCGTATAAATAAGAAACACAGAACCAATGCAAAGAAGAAAGCCAAGAGGTCAGAGCTAAGAGCCAAAACCTTACCCTTCCTCCTGCAGTGGTCCTACCTCTCCGAAGGAGCCGGTACTTCCTGGGTTAAAGTCTTTTTATAGAGTCTCTGTTCTGCCTTCTCATTGGTTGTAAACCCAACCACAGGACTGCCTCATTACGGCCTGTCTGTATAGACCTCCAGGTGTTCTATGGTTGGTATTGAGATTAAAGGCATGTGTATCCAATGCTGGCTGTATCCCTGAACACACAGAGACTTACCTAGCTCTGTCTACCAAGTGCTATGATCACAAACGTACACCACCACTGCTCTGCTTTCCTATGGCTTGCTAATAGCTCTGACCCCCAGGCAACTTTATTTATTATACAAATAACATTTTAATACAAAAGAAAATATCACCATACACGTTCACCTGGCCGATGTCCTCAAGCGATAGAGCCAAGGATCGGAAGTTGGCAGAGACCTCGCTCTGCCCTATTCAGGTTCTGAAACCGCTGGCCCGAATCCTGCCCACAGTGGTCTTCTCTTTCCTGGCAGACAGTGGCAGGCCCTGACCCCTGGTCGCTAGGGTTGGGTAAGAGTATGGGTCGAGACTTGGTCCACTCACCTCGCAAGGGATTCTTAGACAGTCTCCGTTTACCAGCTTGACCACTAAACACGGTGAGTCCCCTCTATCCGCCTTCGGGCTGCCCTCCCCTCGCCCGCCCAGTGGTGGCGCCGTTGCGCTGGGAACGCGGAAGCCTGTGGCTCGGGCTCCAGTCCTGGGACCAGCCCTAGGGTGTTAGGCAGCAGGAGCCTGGAGGTCTGCGGGCTGAGGCTGGAGGGAGTTTTTCAGCGGTATGAAGAGCCGCTTCTCTAAGGCTGGTCAGGGTACCTGTCAAAGGGAACCTGGTCTCTTCTCACAGGCAATTTTGCTCACTCCTTCCATTTCTCAGCCTCATTGAAGACCTGGTAATGGGTAAAACAGATTCCCACCTATGTCCCAGGACAGAATCTTACCGGAGTGCGCACGTAACTGGGGGCTTCCAGTAGACAGACCATTATGAAAGCTTCTCCACTCTCAGCCCATTTGGACCTACAGCAGCGGTTCTCAACATGTTGGTCGCAACCCCACTAGGGTTGCATATCAGATATTTACATTACGATTCATAACAGTAGCAGTTACATTTATGAAGTAGCAACAAAAACAATTTTATGGTTCGGTTCACCACAAGATGAAGATCTGTATTAAAGGGTTGCAGCATAGGGAAGGCTGAGAACCTACAGACTTTGTGGTAAAGATATCCAGGCTCTTACCTGAGTCCAAGAATTCCCACCTGTCTTGCATTTTTGCTTCAGTATACACCTGGGCCCTACAGGCAAGCCCCTCCCACCCTGCATAGCTGAAGCCCAGGCCACAGTAGGTTCACTGAGACCCTGACACCAAGGGCTGGTGAACTGGTAGAGGGGACTCTAGTTAAAGGCTTGGATGTCCCCCGGTCCTGGACTCCTTTGCCTTGCGTGCTGAGGTCCTACATGTGTCCTCCTTGACCTGATCATCAAAGCTGGCACTGGTATCAGACCATCCCTCTGCTGTTTGATGCTGCATGGCCTGGGACAGAGGCTGAGGGACCTGTGGTTAATCAGACCAGAAGACCACTGCCCTGCATGGAAGCAGACTGGAGAAATCGTCATCTGGTTTCTATTCATTGAAAATAAAGGTGGCCTTTACCTCTGGACTGTGTGGAAAATCCAAAGGCAAAGGACAGCCAAGTGTGGTGGCAGAGGCAAGAAGGTGACAGCAGGTTCAAGGACAGCCTGGTCCACACAGCCAGTTGCATGCTAGCCAGGTCTACATAGTGTGGCATTGTCTCAATAAGAGCAAACAACCATCAGAAAAGGACAGGGTGGAGGTCTGCTTGAGAATTCTATTATCACAGTGCTGTCTAAACAGACGCAGAAGAGCTTGCAGCAGGATCCGAGCACAGGAGAAAGAGAAGCAGGAGTGGGCAAAGGCCGCCCTGCTTAGCTGCTAACGCTGCCTCTAGACAGAGGAATGTGGATGCCAACCAGGGTTAAGTGCAGTTAGTCCTGAAGTGTGTGGCTCACACTCACCTACCCTCATGCACAGCCTGCCAGGCAGACAGAGTCCAGTCTATGACCAGGTTCCATTTGTCAGAACAATAGACTTGGGTGATGATGGAGCCTCCTAGAGCTGGTGAAGCTCAAACAGCCCAGTGGTTGAAACATTCACAACACTCATCTCTCTGTTTCCATGTCCATCGTTGTCAATTGCATAATTCATGAGGAGGTTGTTAACTAAAGGGAGAGCAACTTTGCTTGATCTGCTTAGAAAGACAGCAGCCTCCTGTGGAGGATCCTGGCATGTCTGTAGAGGACAGTTTTCCAAATGCTGGTGGATAGAGGGCTCTTTTCCAGATCTGAAAGGAGAACTGGATTTCACCCTACCTGAGTGTGTCCCATGTGCCCTTGTGGTGACAGTATTTTCTTGGTCAGTAGACTGATTCCCAAGAGATAGAGAGAACCAGGAAAATGACTAGTTAGTTTTGGTTCACACCCCAGCTTGCAATGGACCAGGCGAGTTCCGGCTTTGGTATGATGGACCAAGGAACTTTTATTGTATTACCCAGAGTTCCCCAGTGCATGGTTAGAAGGAGATAAGCAGCTTCCCTCCTCGTGCCTACTCACCTCCATTTCTTTTCTCAGCCTCTCTGGCTGCCTCCCTTACCTGCCTTTCAGTAATGCTTCTAGGCATCACACAATACAGAGTTGGTGGAAAAGCTGCTGTGGGGGGTCCTTGCTTCCCGTTGTAAGAGTTTAGTGCAAGGTTCAAATCTGATCCCTCATCTGGGAGTGAGTACTCTTCAACTTATGGGGTGTTTTATGGGAACTGGAAATTTTAAAATGATTACATATATTTAAAACTCGCAACATAAATATTAATTACTATTTTTATTTTTCTTCATTTATATTAGTTCTTTGAGAAATTTGTGCAATGCATTTTGATTATATTTACTCTCCTACTCTTCCCAAATCAAGCCTCTCTTCCCTACCCAACAAACTTTTTAATATTTATTTATTTATTTATTTATTTATTTATTTATTTACTTATCAAATGCAGTTGGTGATGCCCATATACTCTTGGATGTGTGGGCTTTGCTGGAGCATGGTTAATCCACCAGGGACGGCACTTTTAAAGAAAACTGACTCTTTCTCTCCCAGCACCTACCAACTGCCAATAACTCCTTAGCTAGGGGTGGGTCTTTACCATTTTAGGTTACAAAAGCCTGTTTAGAAGTTTCATTTCTATACAGTATTTCAGAACCAGAGACAGAAGTTTCTCTTGTATTCACTGTCATGAGTCTCTGTTGAGTGAGATTATTCAGTTCTGTACAGGCCTACTTTGGTAGAAAATACTCACAGGAATGTAGAAGCAGGAGCACTTAAACACAGGGTATAAAATAACAGAATAAAAGCAGAGTCGATGATATTTGTAGAGATCAGAGAAGTTTAAAACTTATGTTGATAACTCATGACAGAATCAAACAACTTTCAGAAATAAATTATTAAGAAGCTAAAAAAACAAAAACAAAAACCTTAACACATGGGTTCAATAGAAAACACAGCTGAGAAGAGAATTAGTGAATCATAAAATGACCAAAACATCCCTGAAACAGAAAAGTTTATAAAGAAAGCTACAAAAGAGTAAAAAGTTTCACAAGAAGATTTAGAAAAGAACAAATTTGTCTGATTAGTCTGAAGGTTTTAAGGACTGAGAAAAATATATGAAGGAATAATGTGTGGGAGTTTGTTTTCCAGAACTATTTAGAGGCATCAACCTAGAGGTGTAAGAATTAGAATTGATCACAGCATTCAACGTGTGGAATCTACTTGTAGAGGACACTGTACTGAAACAGGGAGAAAAACAAATGCAGAAAACCTCAAAGAGAAGCCAGAGTCATGGTTGTTTCCTTGAGGCCCTAGCCATATGCAGTCACCTTTTGGGATTTGTTGTCACAGTAGAAGTTCAAGTCCATTCGTGTTGTTTTAACACACCTGAGACCAGATCATTTACAGAGAGCAGAAATTCTCTTCTCACAGTTCCAGGGGTGGAGTCCAAGATCAGGGCTCTGGAAGAGTCAGTGTCTGGGGAAGGCTGTTCTCTGCCTTCAAGGTGGTTCTGTGAGTCGTGAGATGAACAGTGTTCTCACATGGGAGAACATGGAGGTAGGGAAGGAAAAGCTTCCGAGTTCCTGTGGCACCATCACCTCAGTGTGCCTACTGCTTAATATTTAGTGATTGATGTGGGAGGGCCCAGCACATTATAGGTGGTGTCACCTCTGGGCAGGTGGTCCTAGGTATATAAGAAAGCAAGATGAGCCAGACAGTGGTGGTGCACGCCTTTAATCCCAGCACTTGGGAGGCAGAGGCAGGCGGATCTCTGTGAGTTCGAGGCCAGCCTGGTCTACAAAGTGAGATCCAGGACAGGCACCAAAACTACACAGAGAAACCCTGTCTTGAAAAACCAAAAATAAATAAATAAATAAATAAATAAATAAACAGACAGACAGACAGATAGATAGATAGATAGATAGATAATAGAAAGCAGGCTGTGTGAGCTGTGTGAGCCGTGGGAGCCAGTCAGTGGCAGCACTCCTTCACGGCTTCTGCATCAGTTCCTGCCCCCCAGGTTCCCGCCTTGGGTTCCTGCCCTGACTTGCCTAGATGACGAACTACAAGTAGTAAGTAAACTTCCCTCCCCAAGTTGCCTTTGGTCATGATGTTTTATCACAGCAACAGAAACTTTAACTAAGACGCGTGCACTTGAATGGGTTGCAATTATTCTGTACATGTCTGACTGCAAAAGAGTTAAACTAGAAATCATCAACAAATAGATATGAGGAAATTCCAAATTATTTGAAATTTAAACACCACATTTCTAAGTAATTGTGTTCATGAAGAAATCATAAGGGACACTGGGAAGTATTTTAAACTGGGTGGGGTAGTCTACTGATGAGGTCAGAGCCCTTATGATAGAATCACTTCCGAAAGGCCTTCACTCTGTTGACTTGGGGTCAAGGCTTTACACATATGCTCTTGGGGAAGACGTTTCATGTCCAGACCATAACAAAAGGTACAAATTTTAAATACAACAACAGAGAACAAATAATCGCTGGAAATAAGTCAACAGTGAAAACATCTAGTTAAATCGATCAAGGAGAGGTGAGAAAACATTCATTACTGATCTCAGGACAGAGAGAAGGGACATCACTACAGAAATTCAGGCATTTATGTGATGATAATAGTTTGAAAAACTATGGCAGTAAATTCTACAACTTAGATAAAACAAGCAAATTCATCGCAAATCACAAGTTACCAAAGCTGTCAAAGGGAGAAATTGAAACTCTAAGCACACATATAGCTTTTAAAAAGAATAGAAAGAGGGGCTGGGAGGTAGCTCAGTGGTAGAGCGCTGGTCTGCTGTGTGTGAGGCCTCAAGTTTCATTTCCAGCACTAAAAAGTATGAAACATGTGCTTTGTGATTTTTATTTCCCTCCTGCATGTCACTACAGGAATTAGCATCCTCATGTGACTTTTCTATTTAAAAGCAGATGCAGGTTGTCTCACGTCAGTTTTTCTCATTTGTTTGAATCTTGATTTATATCTAAGCTCCTCTGTTTGCTCAATATAACCCTCAGTGAAAATTCACTTGAACCTATCAGCTGGAGGCTTTCCCACAAGATTTAACAAAAATGCTTCCTCTTTTCCAAGTTCCCGATATCAGAAATCTCAAAAGTTAACTTTGAACAATGTCTAGGTAAGCCAAAATAGCCAGTATACGTTCCTAACAGCCAGACTCCTGGGGGCTCTTCAGAAGAGAGCATCAGGCTGTGGGACAGCTAGGAAAATGATGGAGGAACTCTGTTCTCCTGGTGATTCATCTGTCACAGTTTTTTACAGCCTGGAAGACTGGGTGGGGGGGAAAGCAAGAATGATGGAGTGACGACCCCCCCCTTCCCCGAGCGCTTTGATGAGAAAGAACATTAAAACCAGAGGATAAAGATCACCTTCACAGGTAACAAGCAGCCTGCCCAAGCTCAGGTGCAAATGCAATAAAGAGTTCCCCAGTGCCCCTGGCAGAGAGCATTCCTTTCGCATCAGCTCCACAAACTGCAGGTGAGTGCCTGGGGATGGCCCCTTTGTCCTCAGGTTTTACTTTACACTTTCTTTCTTTCTTCCTTTTTTTTTTATTACTTGCAAAGGTGTTTTCACTTGATTTTGTGAGCACTAAGAGGGGTAGTGCTTGTGCAGCAGCCCACTTGGGGACAGTGTGTTTGCACAGCACCCTCTTAGGGGACAGGCTAGGCCATCCACAGGAAGGTAAAGCTGTCAGTCTTAATTAGATTTGCCTCCCTCGAACTTGAGTGCACCCAGGGTCTCTCCTGACAAGCTTTGCTGGAGCCAGCTCTGTGTCACAACTCTTCATGTCCCAAAACTTCCACTTTCTTGAAGGACTGCACAAAAGCAACTCAGGAAATCTCCAGCAGGAAGAAGGATGGGCCGCAGTTAACAGACGATTATCACATGACATGCGCAGCTCTCGGAGTCTCAAAGTGTCGGTGTGGGCCATCATGTGTGTGAACACCTATGAGTGTGGTATACACATATATCCAAGTTTCAGTGCACAACTAAAAGTAAGCAATTAAACTAAATTTTCTCCCTCAGGAAAAAAAAATCAAGAAAAATGATCAGATACATGACGTTGGTGGAAGGCTTATGGGATGCCACAATTGTCATGCTTGAGTCCCCTACCATCCATACTGCCTATCTTCCAGACTTTGGTGGTGACATTGAGGTATGCTCTGTGGAAAGGCATATCAATCCACATGGTGTTACTTTTCATAACATCCTGGGGCTTGCCCAGTTTTTGGAGGTGACTTCTCACTGGCCTATGGCGTGAATGACTGACTGGCTGAGCCCTTCTGCTGTTCATACCCCAAGGAGAAGCAAACAATGGCTGTGCTTTGAGAAACAAGCTCACTGACCAGCAGGTACCCGGGTCTTCCCCCTGCTCTGCTGAGGGATGCTCGGATGGCAGCCAGACCCTCAGAAAGGCACCGGGGGCTGTGGCAGCCACCCTTTTACCTGCCAGGGGACAGGTAAGACTCAGTAAGAACCATGTGGGATTCCTGGGATGGAGAGAGCCTGGGAGTGTGGCCACTCAGATGGAGGGTGTGAGAGGAAGGAGTTGACATCTCTGCCGGGAAGCTGTCCTAGGACAAGGACTATGAGCCTCATGTCATGTCCAAAGATGTTTGTTGGAGCCCACCTAGGTTTCCTAGTGGCTTTACCCAGCAGGTCTGCATAAGAGGATGATTGAACCACAGGCCTGAGTACCAGGTGTCTGAGATGGTCTGTACTTGGCTGTACTGGGGGGAGGTCTTTTGCTCCACCCTTTGGCATTCTTTTAAAAGCCCTTTGGCAGATACATTTGGGGCCTGGTGGATTAGGATCCAGGCTCTCCCAAGGCTATCCTGATTTTCTATCTGTTTCTCTCCCCTCTAAATTTCTAGTATTTCCTGCTGCTCCTGCTCAAGAGTGCCCTGGGGAAAAGAGGGGGTGGGATGGCCTCCCACAGATGTTTCTGCTGGGAAGGGAGTCTTAGGGTTACTTTGCCTGGTTAAGGTGGGGTGCTACAGGGCTCGTGGCTCTGGTTTGAGGTAAGGTGAGGCAATGGTGAGGTCCAGCTGATTGTGCTGTCAATGGCCATGGAGGGATGAGCCCACACTCTGTCAACCCCTGAACTCACTTCTAGGATAGAACCCAGCCCCTCTCTTTTTCCCCTGGCCCCAGAGCACTCTAACTGGTCAATACACAGGGAGGGCATTTGCCACTGTCTGAGAGCCGTGTAGCAGATGTGGGATGCCACAACGGAGTGAGCATCTATAGTCTGCACTCTTCTCGGGGGAGCCCTGCACTGAGGATGGCATTCTCCCTCCATTCTGACATAAAGCAGCATCTTATAAATAATCCACAGCTGTCTCTTCTGCTTCAGCACCCCAGCCCAGCTGGGAAAGGAAAACAGGGGATACTGACACTTCCACAGCAGCAAGAAGCTTTCCCTGGTCCAGGTCCCCCGTCACCAAGGCCACACCCCCTCAGGGTCTCCTGGTGGTACTGTGGCTGGCCACACCCACAGCCCAGCACTGTGCTGAGATACAGCCAGCTTCTCTGCCACATCTGAAGTCCGCTCCTCATTCTCTTCAGAAGGACCGCAGCAGCTCTTGTCTGTTTGCCAATATCCAGGAAGGGCTCTGGCCTCCTGGAACCCACCTCTTTGTCAGCTTCTTGACTGTTTTCTAGAAAGGGGCTTGCTTCAAGGTGTCCCCCCCCACCCCACTATTTGCTAGTCAGAAAAAGCAAAACAGAACCCTGGCCGAATTTGGGATCCCAAGTGCCAGTGTATTAGGAACTGTGATGTTTGTTTGTTTAGGTGACTTCAGGAACCATGATCACTAAACCCATGTCCATTAGAGTCTATGCTGGCTCTCTACATTTGGACAAACCAAGAAAGGCAATAAGACACACCTAGCCATCAGGAACCAAGTGACGCCACTACAGGCATTACAGAGGTTGGCAGGGTAGTGAGGGCACATGGCAGACAACTGCTCCAGAATTCCCCGTGATTTGTTGGAGCACTTGCCTATCTTTTTGTAAACCCCATGATGAATTAGTCACCACGGGTGAGCCTCTAAACCATGCAGTTTAAACACCCCAGCATTTTGGCTATTGGGATTTCCAGTGGCTTTGCTTTGCCACCTAGATTACAAAGCCAGTATGCCAGTCTCTGCAGAGTGATTGAAATGTCATTAAATCTATAGAGAAATTTAGAGGAAAATCAACATCTTAACTTCTTTGTATTTCCAATCCACAAATGTGTTCCGTGGCTTCATCCGATAGGTCTCTAATATCCCTCAGCAGTGGTTGTTATTTTAAATGTGTGGACTTTGCACATGTGCCATATGTCTTGATGTTATTGGTATTGTTTTAATTTCGCTTTCCAATTATTTCATTACTTGCAAAGAGAAATATCAATTTAACAAAGTACACTGGCTTTGTAAATTTGTTAAATTAAAAATATTAAAGACTATTTTAGACTTTACGTTAATAAATCACACAAAAATAACGGCAGCTTTGCTTACTTTCCAGCTTCACGTTATTTACATATCGATTTATTTAAATTTGTATTTTGTCCTGGACAGGCCCTGTAGAATAAGTTTCAGAGGAAGTGGAGAAAGCAAACAACTTTGTCTTGTTCTGACCTGGGGAAGGAATTCGATATTTCACTATTAGTTCTGACTCCAGCTGCCGTTTTTGTCTACCCTTAGTTTTCTGACGTTTCCAACATGAGCTGTTGCTGGATTTTCACCTCTGCTCATCTGTTGAGATGACTGTGCTTTTCTACCCGAGTCTTGTCCGTACAAGAGTACTTAGTTTATACTCCCAGCATTCCATAGTGAAAATATTCAAGCATAGAAAAAAAAAGGAAGATGCTGTAGAGTGAACAGTCAAGGTTTTACCCATCCTGTCCTGTGCACATCCACCCCTCATTCAAAGTGAGCTGACGCCAGTTCACCCGGCCTTTAATCAATTAAGTGTATGTATCACTAGCAAGTTGAGAGTTGATGTGCATCTGTTTTATTTTGAATAAAATACATGAATCTTATTTCTGTGTGGGCATGTGTGTGCAGTCGTTCATGCATGTGCAGGTGAGTATGCATGCATGTGCACAGGTGTATGGAGACCACCTTGGATGTTGTTCCTCGGGCACAAATCACGTTTTTTTTTTTTTTTTTTGAGCAGGTTTCTCACTGTACTGCAGCTCACCAACTGGACTAGGATGGCTGTCCAGCAAGCCCCAGGGATCCTCTTGTGGCTGTCTTCCCATTGCTGGGAACCCATAGTGTCACACCTGGCTTTTTAATGTGGATTCTGGGAATTGAACTCAGGACCTGGTGCTTGCAGAGAACACATTTTACCAACTGAGCTATTCCCCAGCCCTTAAATGTACAAATCTTAAGTGCACCATTAGCAACCTTTTGGCAGACACATTCATTTGTGTTGAGAACACCATCAAGAGCCAGGGATTGGTAGCATCGTGCAAGGTTCCAGTTCTAGGGGACAAATGCCTTGGCCTGTTTCCTCCATAGCTTTCTCTAACCCTCGGCTAACTAGCATTTCACAACCTCCTGGGTGTGGCCGCACCCACTCTGTGGAGGGGTTGTGAGAGCACTCCTTTAGCTTATCAATGACTTATTTCTTTCTGTTTATGATCAGTTTTCATTATCTGATCTGTTAATTTCCTTATTGATTCATTGAGGATTCTTAAGTCCTTGTCATCAAGAATGAGGTTCCTGGTCACAGCTTCCTGTGAAAACTCTCTGCCTTTGCTCAGTGAACCGTGTAGACGGGAATTCCTAGGTTAAGTGGGTTGTGTGCTCGTTTCCATAAGATAAATATAAGAATTCTGACATGGTATCATCTGAAACACCCATTTTCATCACTCTTCTTCATCAGGAACAGTCTGTGTTGACAGCCATACATGGAGCTATCCTGTAGAGCGATGCCACGATTCTGGTTTAAATTTCTGTGGGGAATAACAGAAGAAGAGTTGCTTTTGTAGATGTAACCGTCTTATTAAATAAGAAACACAGAGCCAATGTAAAGATAAAAGCCCAAGAGGTCAGAGCTAAAGAGCCTTACCCGCCTGCTGCAGCTGTCCTCTTTAGCCAAGAGACCTCTCCGAAAGAGAGCTACTTCCTGTCTGTTTGTCTTTATATAGCCTTCCTGTTCTGCCTTCTCATTGGTTGTAAACCCAACCACGTGACTGTCTCATCACTGCCTGTCTGTACAGACCTCCAGACACACATTGGAGCGTGTGTCTCCATTGCTGACTGTATCCTTGAACACACAGAGATCTACCTAGCTCTGCCTACCAAGTGCTGGGATTAAAGGCATGCGCCTCCTTCAGCAAATCCTACCAGCGTGCACCACCACAACCGGCTTTCCCTATGGCTTGCTAATAGCTCTGACCCCTAGGCAACTTTATTTATTAACATACAAATAAAATCACATTTCAGTACAAATAAAATACCACTATAGTATCCCTGGGATTTCATCCTTTTTTTTTATGCCATTATAAGTGGAAATGAATTGTTTTCTAGTTGTCTGCTGCTGAGATATGAGAACACAAATGAGCCAAACATGGTGGCCCACACCTGTCATCTCAGTACTTGAGAGGATGATGCAGAAGGATTGTGATTTCAAGGTCCATCTGAGCTACATGACAAGACTCTGTCTCAGAGCAAAAACAGAAAAGTGATTTTAAAAATCCTACAAATTTAACAAGTTCACTCCTAAGTTCTAGTGGTTGCCCTGAACACCTGTGTAATGTGACATGCTTGTTGTGTGTGGATCATGGTAGCCTCACTGGTCCCTTTGTTCATGCTTCTCATGTGCTCCTTTCTCATGTTCACTGTTCTGCCTGGGACAAGAAGTGGAGGGTGTGTGTGACCCTGCTTGCCTTGTTCCTGACCTTGTGGAGGGTGTCTAGTTTTTACTTTTTAGTCTGAATCTTGGTAAGTGTCCTTCATCAGATTGGAAAGGATCCTGTCTTAGTCAGTGTTCTATTGCTGGGAAGAGACACTGTGACCACTGCAACTCTCATAAAAGAAAGTATTTAATTGGTGTGGCTTACAGTTCAGAGGTTTAGTCCATTTTCATTATGGTAAGGAGCACGGTAGTATGCAGGCAGACATAATACTGGATGAGAGTTCTACATCCATACCTGCAGGCAGCAGGAAGAGAAAAGAGCCACTGGGCCTGGCTTCTGAAACCTCAGATCCCACCCCCAGGAACACACTTCCTCCAACAAGGCTGCATCTCCTAATCCTTCTAAGTAGTACCACTCCCTGATGACTAAGTATTAAAATTTATGAACCTATGGGGGCCATTCTTATTCAAACCTCCACAGGTCCCATTTATGATTTCCCCCCACTCCATTCCTTTTCCCTTCCTCCCTCCTTTTCCCAAAAATGTCTCGAGATTTGAGGGGTTATGCCCAGGTTTTGTAACTAAAAATGGCAAAGATGGTTGTTTATGTTTTTCTTAAGATGAAAGCTATTGCCCGTGTTTGGAGGCAGCTAAGTTAAGTTAGGCTAAATTAAGCCCCAAGTGCTCAGCAGTGATGGGAATATGCTAATCGAATGGTTTTATCTCCCCCCCCCCATGTGGTCCTTGTTTCCAGGTGGGTCAGGCTGAGGTCGAATGCTCATGCAGAGCCTGGGTGGCACCTTCTAGGCAGTGCTCTTCCTCACTTCCCCGTCACACTCCATCCCTTGTAGCACTGTGATCCCTGTCCTCAGATCCTCAAGGCAGCAAGATTATCCTCCCCCAAAGTCTTACCTGTACAAAGTAGGCTAACTGTTCGAGACCAGCTCCCAATCCACCCCCCGCCCCCAGGGTACTCTTGAGAAGAGAGGGATAAGAGATTTAGATAGAAGGATAGAGGGGAGAGAAAAAGACAGAAGACACAGGCTAGCCTCAGGAGGGCCTGGATCCTTATCCACCAGCCCCTTCTGTCTCTTTTAAAGGACTTTCTAAAGGAATGCCAAGAGGTGGAGCTGTGGTGGTATTGTGTTCCCCAAAATATTGTACACACTAATAAACTTATCTGGGATCAGAGAACTTAACAGCCACTAGATACAGAGGCCAGAAAATGGTAGCACACACACCTTTAATTCTAGCATTCCACAGGCAGAAATCCCTCTGGATCTCTGAGTTTAAAGCCACACTGGAAACAGCCAGGCATGGTGACTCATGCCTTTAATCCCAGGGAGTGATGGCAGGAAGCAGAAAGGTATATAAGGCTTGAAGGCCAGAAACTAGAAGCTTTTTGGCTGGTTAAGCTTTTAGACTTTTGAACAACAGTTCAGCTGAGATCTATTTGGATGAGAACTCAGAGGCTTCCAGTCTGAGGAAATGGGATTAGCTGAGGAATTGGCGAGGTAAGGTGGCTGTGGCTTGTTCTGTTTCTCTGATCTTCTAGTGCTCACCCCAATAACTGGCCTTGGGTTTGTTTTTTATTAATAAGACCATTTAAGATTCATGCTACAGTGGAGCAAGACCTCCCTCTAGCAGAGCCAAGTGTAGACCCTTCCAAACACCTGGTAACTATGCACGTGGTCAAGCAATCCTCTAATGCAGCTTTGCTGGGTAAAGCAAGCTCAGATCTCACTAGGAACCTTTGTGGGCCTCCACAGCTAACTGGCCTGCCCTCAGCAAAGAGGGAATTGACTCCAAGCCATGGTTTCCCACAGTCTCCCGTGGTGCCTTCATAATCTTCGCTATTGTTTCACAGTAACTCTAGTGGTTTCATGATTGTTGTTTGTTTGTTTGTTTTTTGTTTTGTTTTGTTGGAGGGTCAGAGTGTAAACAGGGTTAGTCTGTCTTCAGGAAGAGCCTGAACAGGACTCTTTGCTTGACACTCAGAGATTTTGTATGTTAGGGTTGTTATTTCCATTTTAAATGTTTGTAAGATTTACAGTGATGTTAACTATCTGGAGTAATTTTATAATGAAGGGTTCATTATGCAAGGTCTTTTGTTGGGGAATATTATTTTAAGGTGTGTTACTTTTGTTTATGTTGCATTTATTTAACTCTATGAAGCTGTGTTACTTTGCTTTTAGACAACACCTGATGGTCTAATAAAGAGCTGAATGGCCAATAGCAAGGCAGGAAAAAGGATAGGCGGGGCTGGCAGGCAGAGAGAATATATAGGAGGAGAAATCTGGGAGAAGGAGATCCAAGAGCCAGAGAAGGAAGAGGATATCAGAGGTCAGCCACCCAGCTACACAGCAAGCCACAGGGTAAGATTTGCAGAAATAAGAGAACAGGAAAAGCCCAGAGACACAACATAGGATAATTTTAACTTAAGAAAAGCTGGCTAGAAATAAACCAAAATAAGGATGGGTGTTTATAATTAAGAATAAGCCTCCATGTGTGATTTATTTGTGAGCTGGGTGGCAGGCCCCCCAAAAGAGTAAAAACAAACAATATTTTGGTGCCCAACATGGGGCTAGAGCAACAAACAAACAAACAAATAAACAACGTCTTTATTACCTTCAGGCTCTTCATACTGTTCATCATTTCATCCGAGTTACATGGAGTGTCATAGACTTGCTCATAAGATCCTTTCTCTGACATTTCTGTCTGGAGGATCAGATGTGAGATGACTCATCATTTCTCTTAGCTTTCCATTTGATAATTGCTTTCTTTCATTCTGGGCAAATTCTACCAATTTCTCAAATCTTTTTATGGGACTCATTTTTAAATTTTCTTCATGGTTTTTCTACTGAATATTAGTTTCCATAGCATAAATTTCTAGGATTACCTTATTTCCTTCTCATTTCTTGGGTTGGCAGCTGTTTTTGCACCTGCTCTTCCTGGGAGAAGGTGCATTGGCTGATGCTCACATTCTAGCATCCATGTGTGGAGCTGTAGATCTGACCTTTACATGAACAAGCAAGAAGCAGAGAGAGTTAATGAGAAGTGGGGTGAGGCTGTGAACTCTCATGGCCTCTCCCTGTGACATACTCTAGGAAAGCTATATCACCTAAAGGGGCCACAACCTCCCCAATCAGTGCCACCAACTGAGGACCAAGTGTTCAAATAGCTGAATTTATGGGAGACATTCCTCATTCAAACCACCGCAGCATTATAGACGATGTATGAGTGTGTGTAAAGTGTGTGTGCATGTGGAGGCCAGAGGATGTCAGGTGTCATTCCTCAGGTCCATCTGCTTTGTTTTTTAAGACAAAGTCTCTCACCAGGCAAAAATACGTCAAGAAGGCTAACCTGGCTGGATAGTGAGACCCATCGATCCACCTCTCTTTTCTTCCCAAGTACCAAGGTTACAAATGTGTGTCTGAAGCAGGGAGGGGGCTGGGAGTCGACTCAGAACACATCCAGACACCAAATTCTGAGCACAATGGAGATTTATTTCCCCAGAGGGACAAGCAGGGGTGTGGGGGGTAGGGTTGCCTCTGGATCATACAAAGGCACACAGCAAGCAGTGTGTGCTTTTTGCAGGAGTGGGTTTTTGAGGGGAAAGGGGGAAATCTGAGCTAAGGTGAGTTGGTAAAACCTGATTGGACAGGTTAGCTGGTGTAGCCAAATAATGAATTTTGATTGCGGTTGGTATTTTGATAGTTGGACCTTGGTGTTCAGGCTCAGGAATCAGTCAGTGGCCAAAGGAGGGAGCAGAACTCGAGAGCAAGCTTTAGGAATGTAGTCTAATGGTTTAACAAGGGAGAGGGAAGGGGAAAAGGGCAACACCTCTCTGCCATGCTTGGGTCTGTTAGGGAGCCTGTCTGTGTCACTGTGTCAGCTTTATAGATTTTATGTTGTTTTCTCTATGGTTTAGGGCAGGCAACTGAAAAATTATATGACATTGACCTTAAGTTAGTACTTTTACCATTTTTGGAGTGATTGAAAAATCCTATAAGAGGTGTTTTTGTCACATATCTCCCCTTTTTGTTTTTTAATGCCATGCTGGTATTTCTCTTTTCTACCACTGTAGAAGTATCTCAACGTCATTCTAAGCAACCAATATCCCAAACCTGCCCTGGAGGTCCCCTTTCCCACAGATCCCCACCTGTCTGTATAGCTTCATCCTTCCCACGAGTTTTCCATGGCTAACACGCCTGCCATGATGCCCTCGCACACTGAAGTGTGTGTGCTCCACAGTGCTGGGATGAATGTGCTCAGCTCTCTGTCTGTGTTCATGGTGCCTCCATGGACTTAAAAAACATCTTGTCAGCTATGGGGTACCAGGCTAGTGGCTTTCTTCTTTTTCTTCATTATTTACGGGCAGCCTTCTGTTGTCCTATGACTCCCATAGTTTCTGATGTCATTTATCCTTTTTTTCCTCTTGTATCCTTTGATGGCAACCTGTGATTTTTCTCTGGCTAATGTCAAGATTCTCTTTGTCTTATCCTACTTATGTTTATTGATGTCCTTCCTTCCTTCCTTCCTTCCTTCCTTCCTTCCTTCCTTCCTCCCTCCCTCCCTCCCTCCCTCCCTCCCTCCCTCCCTCTCTTTCTTTCCTTCACTAAAATTTTTCATTTATTTTACATACCATCCACGGTTTCCCCTCCTTTCTCTCCTATGTTCCTTTCCCCCACCTCCTGTCTACCCCCTCCCCCATCCACTCTGCCTCCTTTCAGAAAAGGGCAGGCCTCCCAGGGGAGTCAACAAAGCATGGCATATCTAGTTCAGGCAGGACCAAGCTCCTCCCCCTGTATCAAGGCTGACCAAGGCATCCCATTATGAGGAATAGGTTCCCAAAAGCCAGCTCACATGCTAGGGACAGGTCCTGATCTCACTGCTAGGGGCCCCACAAACAGACCAAGCTACACAATTGTCACCTACATGCAGAGGGCTTAGGTGGGTCCCTTGGAGGCTCCCTAGTGAGTCCATGAGCTCCTACTAGCTCAGGTCAGCTGATTCTATGGGTTCTCCCATCATGATATTGACTGCCCCACACCCCGACACCCCCACCCCACTCATACAATCCCTCTTCCCTCTCTTCAACTGGACTCATCAGTTACTGGATGAAGGCTCTGTGATGGCAATTAGGGTAGTCAGCAATCTGATTGATGTGCCATGCTATGTTCAAGCCCATGGGAGGCCTGCTCCTTTCTGAATGGAGACAGAGGAGAAGTGGGTGGTGGAGAGGGGGGTAGATGGGAGTTGGGAGGGGAAGAACAAGAGGAGAGGAGGGAAGGGAAACTGGTTGGCATGTAAAATAAAGGGAAAAAGTTAAT
>CABHPQ010169299.1:0-36921 GCA_902168405.1 Peromyscus aztecus
CCTGGCCTCCTGCAGGGTGGGCTGCCTTCCTGGTAAATGATCGGAGGGGACCCCAGTTGGACGGGGAAAGTCGCGGCTTCTAGTAACCCACCCCATTTAGCCTTCCAGAATTGAGTTTTTTTTTTTTTTAAAAAAAAAAAATCAGGAAGCACCCATCGTAGGTAGCATACATGAGACGGTGACATCCCGCCGTTTATATTCATGCACGTGGAGATTGGCTAATTTAGGTAACTGGGAATTTTCATCAAGGAGCATCGCAATGAGGAGTTCGAGAAACTTCCATTTACCGTCTTTCCGAATTAAGTTTACTTAGTGCTGTCCAGGTGGATTTGTGTCACGTGTACGTGGTAGTGTTTTAATAACTGCAACTGTTTGCCACTAAGGACATAAAGATTGTTGTTAGCGTTTTAGTCACCAGATGCCAACAATGCCTTATTTCCTGCGTGTGGCCGTGTTTTAAATGCTAATGTTCATATTAGAGTCTTGGACTTTAACATTAGTGTCAAAATTATAGAATAACTCATGTAAAATGCAAACATCCTTATAAGGTAAGGATTATTACTACCAAGAATATATTCAGGTATATTGTATGGCTGAAATTAAGCCTTAAGTGTCAATAGTGTTGTTTTGTTGGTGGGAAACCTACCATAATTTTAAGTAATTAGTGTAAATTTTAAATTTTAATGATGAGTGATTTCATCATTTCAGTATATGATGGTTGGCAAGGTAGAAAAAATGAGGGAAGATGTAACTTCTATGTTCAAATGGCTAAGATTTCAAATGACATAGAAGACTGTGTAAGAAATGGTAGCTAGCGTATTTAGTTTGGAAAAGCATTTATGGCTATCTCTCATAAATTCAAAGAGCACATAGTTTTTGTCTTCAGTATTTAAAAATTGTTTACAATAATTTGAAATAAACTTTACTTGTGTGAGAGAGTGCAGGGACTTGGAAGAAAGTCCAAGGTCAACCAACCTTCAGGAGTTGATTCTCTTCCTGGTGAGGTTCAGAGATGGACCTCAAGTTCACAGGTTTGAGTGGCAAGTGCCTTAACCCACTGCATGATGTGGCCCCCAAAGGATTTTTCTAAATACTTCTTTTATGATCCTAGATTTAAGTCTGTTCTAAGTGAAATACCTAGTGCTAACACTTTAAACATATATTTAACTTTTGCAATTAAACATGCTCTCATTATTTCATAGAAATAATTTAAAGTAGAATTGAATTGATCCACTTCTGAACTTGAGATTTAGAAATTGTTTTAGATGTATAGGACCACACTTTATTTTTCAAACATGTCGCCTTTAGCACCCTGTCTAAAGTAAATGTTGCTCAGAATCTCCTGTGTTCAGTATACCATGCTCAGTAACACCTGAATTAACATATCTGGAATTTAACATTCACATGATACAGGGAATGTCATAAAGATATAATGTGCTTTGTAGGAAAGGGGTTTTATGTCTCTATTAAACTACACAAATTTTTAGTACTTAAACTTTATATAATCACTTTTATAATCTAAGAAATTTTTGTGATAATACAGAAGACAAAGTTACAGTTTGAGTTATAATACAAATAGAACAAATTCTTTTAGACAAGTAATTTTTTCCTATATTTTCTAAAAATGTTGTTGTACTTGTCATTTTTTATTACTGCATTATTTTTGAAAGGCAATACAAATTGAAATATATGTGTGTGTATATATATATATATATATGCACATACATACATACATACATACATACCCTGTGTGGGTGTGTGTGCACAGGAATACAGTTGCCCTAGAAGGTCATTGCCCTAGAGACCAGAGGCATCAGATCACCTGGAGCTGGAGTTACAGGCCATCTGAGCTGTCTAATGTCCTCTATAAGAGCACTATAAAGAGTGTGCTTTATGGCTGCACTCTCTCTTTAGACCCTTGAAGTTTACAGTTTATAATTTGTTAGGATGCTATAAGCTAATGAAATATGTATTTCAGTACTTTAAAGATTTGTTGAGATTGTTACTTGAATATTTGTCTTATAATTAGCTATGCTGTCTTGACATATAGCTTAGTGGGTTTGAGGCAGTGAGGTTTTGTTGTTTCTTTGTTTGTTTTTTAAAATTCATTTAGAGAAATCTTTGTAAATTCTAAAGTTTAGAAAAAAAGATTTACCTTTGAAGGTTAGAGTAAAACGCCGGGCGGTGGTGGCGCAAGCCTTTAATCCCAGCACTCGGGAGGCAGAGGCAGGCGGATCTCTGTGAGTTCGAGGCCAGGAAAGGCGCAAAGCTACACAGAGAAACCCTGTCTCGAAAAACAAAACAAAACAAACAAACAAACAAACAAAAAAGGTACAGAAACTTCCAGTGCACTGTCTGTCTTGCTTTTGTTTCCCCATCTCCCATAAGTCATTAACATCATTCTTGCTCATTCCATTGCTCAGGACTCCTTCATCTTTTATTCCATTCCCTACATTAGTGGAATAAAAGTTTGTGGGGCATTTTGGAATGTGAACACATACCTGAAAGTAACTGAAGGCATTGAACCTGGGAACCTCAATAAATGTGCCCGCTTACACTTCTGTGCTTCTCTAGCCATTTGAGTAACTGATTCTGGAATACATTAGGATGAACTTTAAAATACAGTTTGCTTTAGACTTTCTTATAATTTCACAGCAAAATTTGATTTTAAAGGAATTACACATTAGTTGTGAAAATTAGGTCTTGATCTTTCCTAGTTGTGCATTATACATATCTGTGTGTCCTTTTTTTAAAAGGAGGTTTTAGGATAAGAACACACTACACTTATTAATGAGAAGATAGAATTGGTGATGTTGCTGTGTTTCATATTTCTTTGGTTTCAAGTTTCATATTTTAAGATTTCTTGAAGTGTACAGTCTTGCACATCTTTCTGTGTATTCTGTAGTAAAGGAGTGTTAAATATGTGAAGTGACTTAGTATTTCAACGTAAGTGTGTGAACAGTTTTTTTAACATGCACCTTAGTGACAATGTTAACTGAAAATAGATGTCTGTAAGGGAACCACAGGCATAGACTCGGTTGTAGAACCATTTGGAGCTAGGTGTGAATAACAGTAAGAATAAAAAACGTGTGTTTGGATTGAATATGACATGTTCAGTCAAATGAGAACCGAAGCTGTATGTTGCTTTTATAGTCAGTAGGTCACCTTTGTATGGTAGTAGCAATCTTTATTTTCTTAAAAAAAAATCAAGTATCACTTTCCTAGTTTATGTATAGTTAAAAGTGTGATCTTTGGTGTTTCATGTTAGAATCAATGCTGTTCTGGACTAAATTATGGAAGACAATTGATTTTAGAACTTCTGTGTTGGTGTGAGTTTGAGTTCCAAGTCTTTTCAATTGCTAGTTTTGCTGTCTTAAGCAAACACATATTATCTTTTTACTTTCTCACATTTATTGGAGGTGGTCCAAGGGCTTCTGGTATTTTCTTCCAACAGACTCTTTAAAAATGATATAAAGGGAAATCCTAGAGTAAAAATCATCTTAAGTGGATAAAGGGTGTTGTATAACTGAGTATATCTAACCTGAAATCTATTCCAAAATCTAAGTTTTTGTGCACCATTGTAGAACCTCAATGTTAAAGTCCACACAAGTGCATCAAGAATATTGTATAAAATAACCTTCAGTTTCTGTGTATGGGGTAGCTTTTGTATTTAGATTTTTCTCTTATCTGCAAGATACTCATTATTACCTCAGATATCTCCAAACCCAGAATTGTTTGAAATCTGAAACATTTTAGAGTTTAAACATTTCAGATAAGGGATATTAAACCCGTATAAGTTAAATTTTTTTTTTTTCCGAGACAGGGTTTCTCTGTGTAGCTTTGTGCCTTTCCTGGTGCTCACTCGGTAGCCCAGGCTGGCCTCGAACTCACAGAGATCCACCTGCCTCTGCCTCCCGAGTGCTGGGATTAAAGGCGTGCGCCACCAACGCCCGGCAAGTTAAAATTTTTTAAAGAAATG
Source organism: Peromyscus aztecus (assembly GCA_902168405.1). Classification (NCBI taxonomy): domain Eukaryota; kingdom Metazoa; phylum Chordata; class Mammalia; order Rodentia; family Cricetidae; genus Peromyscus; species Peromyscus aztecus. The sequence continues at coordinate 3,980 of CABHPQ010169299.1, forward strand.
AAGGGAAATCATTTTATTATTAAAGAAAAAAAGCTTGAAAGTTGGTCAGTTAATCTCTATCTCATTGTTTTTAATTTTCAGAAATTAGCAGTTCTTTTATCAGAATGGGTTAAAAATATTTATTGGATTTGAAGTCACATAAAATTTATCACTATTATAGTAAAGGGCACACATTTAGTGCTAATACAGGTTCAAGATCTTTTTCTTGATAACAATTTATCACTATTTCCTGTTCCTTTAAGTAATGATAAGGAGAAATATGATGGTGTCTGTTATTCTGAAACAAGTAAAGAAGACTAGAGCTTTTATCTATGCTGTAGCTGAGCCTTTTTTTTAAATTCTCATATTACATCCCAACTACAGTTCCCTTCCCTCCTCTCAAGTCCCCTTCCCCTTCTAACTCCCCTTTTCCCCAAGATCCTCTCCTCCTTTCCCTTCAGAAAGGGCAGGCTTCCCAGGGATATCAACCAAACATGGTGTATCAAGTTATAATAAGACTTGGCACATTCCCTTATATTAAGGCTGGATGAGGCAACCTAGCAGGAGGAAAAGAGTCCCAAAAGCAGGCAAAAATTAGAGACAGCCTCAGCCCCCACTGCTAGACTCCCACAAGAATACCAAGCTACACAACCTTAACATACATGCAGAGGGCCTAGATCAGACCCCTACAGCCTCCCTTATCCTTGGTTCAATCTCTGTGGGTCTTATGAGTTAGTTGATTCTGTGGGTGTTTTTCTTATAAAATGTAGCTTTATTATGTAAATAATCCAGCATTTGACAGGCAGGGGCCGTCCAAGGACAGACAGCCTGGGCTAAGTAGCAAGATTTCTTGCCTGCAGAATTTTCACATACATATTTAAAAGTAAATATTCAGACTCAAGTGATGTGGATAGTCTGTGTCATGATAGAACAGTGTTGAATAAGACACTGAAGACGGCTGTTTTTAATCAGTGCTCAGACTAGAGTTTTTGTTTGGTTGGTTTGGTTTTAGTTTTTAGAAGTTTTTGTTTGTTTGTATTTATTTCTTTATTTAATTTTGGAGACAGGGTCTCACTATGTATCCCTGGCTGGCTTGGAACTCCCCAGGTAGACTGAGATGTACTCATACAGAGATCAGCCTCCCTCTGTCTCCAGATTGGGTTAAAGTTCTGTGCCGCCAGATCTGGCCAGAAAGGGGATTTTAATGATGTTTTCTAATAATTTTGGACAGGTGCATGCTAATTTCTCTGTGTGTTGATTCCTCAGGCACTGGCCATCATGTATTTATTTATTTTGAGTCTGAGTTTCTTCACTGATGGATAACTGAAGCTGTTTGGTTAGCCAGTTCCAGAGATTACCACATTTTTAAACATGAGTTCTGGAAGTTGAACTCATTTTCTGATTGAGCTGTCTCCCTAGCTCATTTTTTAAATATGAGAAGTAATAAGTGAAGTGGGCAAAGTAGGCAGTTTCATGGATGGGACACAAGTCGGTAAAAATGTTTAAAGTGAGGGAACATTTGCATGGACAGTTACCTAGTCTGTAATTTTACCAGTCTTTGTCTCAGTATTTTTAAATGAGAAAGAATAGCACTTGCCTCACAGGATTATTGCAGGAGTAAATGGGATAGCATCCAAGTCCATTCTTTTCAGTGAAATCCTAATGTTCTTTCAGTTTCTTCATTGACTGTGCGTCATGTGTCAGGGTGCTAGATAGTGCTAGGGAAATAAGACTACAACTTCAAGTCTGGTGGGGGCTAAGGGAGGAAGAGTGTAGAGGCAGAAGAGGAGGGGATTGGCCATCACAGCACTCGGAGGTGGATTCTTTGATAAAAGTAGATATTAAAGAACACCACCTAATTTAGAATTGGGAGCTAGAGATAATTAATAGTAAGGAAGTCTAAGGAAGTAGGGGAAAGCCTATGGGATCAGTGACATGAGGGCTGATGGATGAGAGTGTGGCACATTTGAGAAGTCACCAGTCAGTACATACTGTTTTGGGCACATAAGAAATGTAGTTGGGGAGGGAGATTCAGCCGGGTTATGAGAAGTCCATTGTGACTTTGTAAATGGGTTGGAGCTTCTCCTTAAGGAACAATAGACATGGTGAGACATGCTGTAATCCCAGCACTTGGGAGGATTACTGGGAGTTGACAAGCCTGGGTTGCAGAGGTAGCAAGATCCTATCTGAAAACCAAACAAAGAAACCCTGCCTGGAAGGACTATGGTAAAAGAATACACAGAGAAGTGAGAAGGAAAAGTATGTTTTCACCAATGATTGCAATTTTTAGTTTCTTGTAAATTGCACTATAATTTTTATATGCCCATGTAAGAAACTATCAATGTATATGTTTATCTAAAAACTCCAACATTTGCATTTGGTATTGTAGTGTTCTCTAGAGTGTTCTTTGAAGTTTTCTGTATTCAGTACATACAAAGGCATGGCATTCTTTTTCTTTAAAATGTCTACATTAAATTTATTTTATGTATATTTTGCCTGTATGTATGTATGTGTACCAAATGCATACTCATGAGGTCAGAAGAGAGCATTGGATCCCCTGGAACTGGAGTTATATGTGTGGGTGCTGAGAATACAACCTGGATTTATTGGAAGAGCCCGAAGTGCTCTTAACCACTGAGCATGTCTCCAGCCCCAGGCGTGACATTCTTTAAAAGCCTGTCAGTATACCATTGTGTAGTTAAATGCTGACTTTTATTCTAGTTTGTATAGTGGGTTGACATTTATTTTGTTGGTTGTTGCTTTTATATATACTATCATTGAATTTGTACTTATCTTCGTGTACATGGGCAATTCTATCTTTACATTCTTGAATTACCAAGTACACGTATATTTTTTATTTAATAGAAATTGCCAAATATTGCTATAAGAAAGAAGTTTCAGTTTAAAATATAACTGCCAACAGTGCATGAAGCTTTGTTAAATTTTTTAAAAAAGTTTTTGGTTGGCTCTTCAAGAAATATTGTTTGAGTGCCTGCTGTAGGTACTAGGAAAAGTGTTGACAGTTCAGAGATTGGGCCATAGGAAATCTGTGGCTGTTTTGTTTCGTCTATAGAGGTCAATTAATGTTTTTATAATTTCCAATTTTTAAATTCAAGATATTTAACATTAAAGCCCTCCAAATTCCTGGCTTTTTTAAAAAAACTTGGGTGCATTTCTATTCCTGGATATCTTAGGTTCTTTCCCTGTTGCTGTAATAAAATATGCTGGTGACTTAAGGGAGTTATTTGGCTCACATTTCAGTGGTGCTGTCCATCATTGCAGGAAGTCAAGCAGGTAGCAGTTTGAGGTAGTTGGTGTTTTTTGCATCCATGGTCAGGAGGAAGAGGAAAGGGGATCCATGTGTGCCACCTCTCAGCTCATCTTCCCCACTTCATACAGTCCAGCATCTCCTTCTGAGGGAATAGCTCCATTTAAAAATGAGATAGCTCTTTCCTTATCAGTTGACATAATCCATGCTAATCCTCCAGAGGTATGTCCAGACATTGGTTTTTCAGGTGACTCTGGATTCTGGCAAGTTGACAGTAACACTACCCATCACAGTGGGGAAGATAAATTTCCTCTAGTTTAATAGGTCCAAAACTGAACTGTATTTTATCCATAAAATCTGTACAGCATTCCTCTTCTCTCATTGCTCAGGCTCAGACTTTGATGTTATCCTCGACTTGACTTTCATTCCATGATATCCAAAAATTCTGTAGTTCAAATGAGACCACTTCTTTGACTTGGCACCTTGAATTTTGATCTATGCCATCCTTATCGCTCCACCTACATTGTAGTAGTAGCCTTCTAATTAGTCTCTACCTCTACCTTTCTGTTGACTTCTTACCCTCTAGGTAATCCTTTTAGATGCCTTATTTATTAGATTTATTTATTAGATTGACTTACATGATAAGAGTCTGCATAGTCCAGTAATGGCTGTTTTCACACTGGAGAGGCTGAGAACCTGCTCTATGTTTCAACTGTCCCAATCTGGTGAGGAACTCCTGGAAGATTCCTAGGGATCCATTGATCATCAGTCCTTGTTGGAAGGCCAAAGAATATGGGTCCTAGTGTTGGTGGAGAGTGGAGGAGTGATGGCATCAGGGTAAAGGAACTTGAGGACAGGATGTGAAGGCAGCTCCTTGAAAAGCAAAAGCCCCTTTCCTCACAACTGCTGATTTCTCAGCCACCCTTGGAAGGACAGCCCATATTCAACAAGGGAATTCCCACTTCAGTTAACATAATCAAGAAAATCACTCACAGGTGTGCCCAGAGATTAATGTACAAAATTCTTCACAATGTTCCTAGAGGTCTGTCTCATCAGTGACTAGAGCAGTGGTTCTCAGCCTTCCTAATGCTGTGACCCTTTAATACAGTTCCTCATGTTGTGGTGACCCTCAACCATAAAATTATTTCCATTACAATTTTATAACTAATTTTGCTACTGTTATGAATCACAACGTAAACCCATTTTTTTGTGATGGTCTTTGGCGACCCCTGTGAAAAGGTTGTTTGACCCTAAAAAGGGTCTCGACCCACAGGTTGAGAACTCCTGTTCTAGACACTGTCATGTTGACCATGAATATTAACTGTCACACTTGTCTTCTGCCAACCTCTAACTGCCACGTATCCTTATCCTGCGCCTCCTCAGTAGTATTGTCATTCTTATACATTATATGACTTATTAATAGACTGTTTTCTGTACTAGGATATAAGCTATAAGAGTTTTGGTGTTAATTTGTTGTTATATCCCAGAAATAAGGAACACAAGTGGTACTCAGTAGATACTTCTACTCCGTACACAAGTAAATGAAGACATTATATGTCAGAATAATTTTCTTGGCAAGGATGAGTTTTTGAGATCAAGTGGAGCTGGTTTTCAATTTTGTATATAACACTTTCTGGCTCTGGGATCTTAGATAGTATTATTTCTCTGTGTTTCTTTCTTTTTATTTTTTCTTGATACTTGGAAATAATTTCCTTTTATAAAGGCACATTTCTATTAGTGATTGAGACTAGAGAGGATACTTATTAATGCTCTTGTATTTATAATAAACCTGTTAAAGTAAATCTTTTATTATTCTTTGTTTCTAGTTGGCATTGCAGTTTTGTTTTGAAGCCAGTTACTGTACAGATAAACTGAATAACTAGTTTCCATAGTTATTTCATATGTTGATATGAAACACTCCAATATATGTATAAAATTAGCATTTCTGAATTGTTTTAAGATTAAAAAAAGAGTCCTAATGCTTTTACTTAATCACCAGCTGGTTTATTTATCAAACATTTTCTTTTATTTATAGAACATTTATGAGAATAATGGTGTTATCAGCATATTACAGATGAAGAAATTGAGGCACTGTGTAACTAAATTCCTTTACTGTATATCTAGTGAGTGAAAAGAAGGGTTATGAACCCAAGCCACCTAGCTCCAGAGACATGCTCACCCCTGAAGCACTAGTTGAGAGCTGCAGTGATAATCTCCCTTGCTCTAGAGCTGTGGTTCTCAATCTCCTAATGCTATGACCCTTTAATACAGTTCCTCCTGCTGTGCTGACCCCAACCAAAAAATTATTATTATAGAATGCTTTATAACTGTTGCTTTGCTACTGTTGTGAATTATAATGCAAATATATGTTATACAGGCTATCTGTAATGTGAGCCTGGGGGTCACGACCCACATGCTGAGAACCACTGTTCTGGAGCAAACTGCTAACATCCTCTCCATCCCCGTCCTCTACAGAACCCACTGTGAACCTATGAATCGGTGCTTACAGTCAGTGTGACTTTGCATCTGCTGTGTCTCACCTAAGCCACCTTTGAGAAATGAAAATAATATGGCTGATGGCAACAACTTGAGCACCGAAAAAATTAAAGTGGACTGTCATTCTAGTATTTATCAAGGCACTTATTTGATCTTTATGGAAATTTTTAGTAGCCCTTTTAACATACACTCTGTTAGTCAACCTTAAAAAAAAAAGAGTCTTGTGAGAACTTACTTTGACATGTCTGTTTAAATAAATAACGCATAAAGAAATGAAGTTGCAGAAAGGCTAAAATGGAGGTGCACTGGCTTAAAATTTTACTTCTCCCGTTTGAAGTACTAACCAGACACAACTCTGCTTAGCTTCTAAGATTACATGAGATTGGATATGTTTGGGGTGGTATGGCTATGAACAAAATGTAATTCTAACAATGCTATACCATAGGAGCCTGGTTTCCATTTTGTAATTAGGAAGATTATATTTGCAGCCAAAATAGTTTCACAATCCATTCTCCATAATATGAATTTAAAATTTTTGTAATTATTTATGATATTAAGTATGTGAGAGATAAAACCAGTGTTGATCATTAGGAAATGCAAATGTGGTAATTAAGTTAATTGTAAAAATTAAAATACAGAGATAGGGAGATAACTCAGTTGGAAAAGTACCTGCAAACAAAAAACTGGACATAGTGGCATGTACTTGTGATTCCAGCACCAGAGGAATCGCACCCAAGGTTAATCGTTGGCCATGTGCTCATATGTGCATAAACATGATCTCTTCCACATGTGAAAACATACACATGTATACATTTTTATATAGGATGCTGAAGAAATGCTGTGGCTCTTTTGCTTTAATTCCTATCCACCCAACTAATAAAAATGTCCTAAGATGATGCTAATTGCTTATCACATTAGGTCCTGTTTCTTCTCAGATGACCTGTGACTGTGTATTTTTATTACCATTTATCTCTGGTAACTTCTAATAGATTCAAATGGGTGATTTGAAGGCTTCGTTTCAGGGAAACTTGAAACTCTTGAAGATTTCTGAGAAAGTGAACAATATTGGCCTCAGGTCATGGGTATCTGACAAGTGTGATATTTGTACTCATAGAAAAAATTCAGCTGGCCTGTATGACAGAAAGATTTAAAAACTGGCCGAGTAGATTGGCAGTGATTGTGAATTCATTGATGGAAGTATATTTTACTGCTATAATGCTTTTTTTTTTTAAATCTAACTCTCACTTCTGATTTCTCATTTTTTCTTTATTCCTCTTTTCTTTGGCTCCCTTTCTCCCACTTAGATTATCTAAAGGTACTGCTTAATTGATGAGTAACTTGAAAAACTGTTTTCCAGTTTTTACTACAGGGAAGAACTTTGGGGCAGACCCTAAAGGAGAGTAGTGAAGGTTAGTCACCGTACCTGTCAGCCATACTGTCCTTGGCTTCATGCAATCCAAAGAAATACTCCCCAGAATCCTGGAGCTCTGCTCTGGGCTTACAGTTATTTGACTTTGTTTTAGGAATTTTAGCCATGAATGAAGAGAACACCGATGGAACAAATGGATGCGGTAAAGTACGCACTGGCACTCAGAATGAAGCCGCATTGCTGGCGCTGATGGAAAAGACTGGCTACAACATGGTTCAAGAAAATGGGCAAAGGAAATTTGGTGGTCCTCCTCCAGGTGAGGGTTTGCTTATAGGTGTTTAAATTAAATCTTTAACATAGTCATTTAGATGAGGCATGTATCCTCACAGACATTCTAACCAGTCTCAGCTGTGATTTTGAAAGAGATTATGTACTTTTTAAAATCTTGCTCTGGTTTGAAAAGTGACTGAGAAATAACATGGTTTGAATTGAGAAATAAGTCAGGATTCAGGGCGTCAGAGAAATGTATACTCAGGATTAAAGTCAAGTCATTTGGGGAGGAATTTGAAAGAGCAGTGAGTAGAGGCATAGTATGTATATAACCAGACTCAAATAGGCATGGTATCTTACCATTCTAAGTATGCATTTCTTTGCTCAGAATCTCCAAATGAGTACATAAAAATTGTGGCTTCTAGTTTCCTCAATTGCTACATTACTTGCTACTGCTCTCCTCTGTCTAGTACACTTCAGGCAAGAAGACGTCTGTAGTTAGTTTTCTTTTGATTTCTCCTCGCCCAGATAATCCTTGTTCTTCACTCCCTTAGCTTCATTCAGATCATTGCATAAACTTTGTGCTCAGAGATCTACCTATTTTATTAATGGTAACACCTCTTACGTGGCTATATTTTCCTCACAGTGTTTTATCATTTATGCATTGTCTCCTAGAGTTTTGTTAAAAATAAGTTTCACAGGGAAGGAACTTTACATTTTGTATCCCCAAAACTTAGAATACTGCTTGCAATTTAGATGGCTGATAGCCAATTTGCTGAGTGAGTAAATGATTCAGGCATGAATATAGATTTTTAGAATTAATTTTTAGTTGTGCTTATCTTCTTTCTATTTTCAAGGTTGGGAAGGTCCACCTCCCCCTAGAGGCTGTGAAGTTTTTGTTGGAAAAATACCTCGTGATATGTATGAAGATGAATTGGTTCCTGTATTTGAAAGAGCTGGGAAGATATATGAATTTCGACTGATGATGGAATTTAGTGGTGAAAATAGAGGTTATGCTTTTGTGATGTACACTACTAAAGAAGAAGCCCAATTAGCCATCCGAATCCTTAACAATTATGAGATTCGACCAGGGAAGTTTATTGGTGTGTGTGTCAGCTTGGATAACTGCAGATTATTTATTGGAGCAATTCCCAAAGAAAAGAAAAAGGAAGAGATTTTGGATGAGATGAAGAAAGTTACAGAAGGTGTTGTCGATGTGATTGTTTATCCCAGTGCAACTGACAAGACCAAGAACCGTGGCTTTGCCTTCGTTGAGTATGAGTCCCACAGGGCTGCTGCAATGGCCAGGAGGAAGTTGATTCCAGGTAAGATGTCCTTTCAAAGGCTACCTTACATATTAACCCCACTGTAAATATGGAAAAACAACAGTGAATGATAGACCATTATTAGTAAGATATGTAGTGCCACTTGAAGAGGAATAAAGAATTGTTTTAATGAGGAAGTAAATTAAATGACTGCAAGGTACAAGAAATTATTCCTACAAAATGAGTCATATTTGCTAATTACTGACTGTGTATGTACTTTAACTGATACTTTAATGTATATGTAACTTTAACTTTGTTAATTATGTTTAATAAAAATCCAGAATGTATTATTTAATTCTAACAATAATCAGTCTTTAAAGTTTTACCAACTCTTAAATTTTATCACAAGTTCTGATTAGGTTTCTTTAGTCAAAACTTTGGTGTGAGTAGGCACAAGTGGCTAATGAGATATATTGATACTTGGTTGAGTTTCTTCGAGAAATTATTTTATATAGCACTTTAAACTTGTATTCTTTGATTTAGTTAATTTCACATCAATTTGTGCATTTTTTTCAGGAACGTTTCAACTCTGGGGTCATACCATTCAGGTAGATTGGGCTGATCCTGAGAAAGAAGTTGATGAGGAAACCATGCAGAGAGTTAAAGTTCTCTATGTAAGAAATCTAATGATCTCGACTACAGAGGAAACAATTAAAGCAGAATTCAATAAATTCAAGCCTGGGGCAGTGGAACGAGTAAAGAAACTTAGAGATTATGCATTTGTTCACTTTTTCAACCGAGAAGATGCAGTGGCCGCTATGTCTGTTATGAATGGAAAATGCATTGATGGAGCCAGTATTGAGGTAACACTGGCAAAGCCAGTGAATAAAGAAAATACTTGGCGACAGCATCTTAATGGCCAGATCAGTCCAAATTCTGAAAACCTACTTGTATATGCTAACAAAGAAGAAAGTCACTCCAAAGCTCTAGGCAAGCCACCAACTCTTCCTACTCGTCTCAATGGTCAGCATAGTCCAAGCCCTCCTGAAATTGAAAGATGTACTTATCCTTTTTTTCCTGGAACAAAGCTTACCCCAATTAGCATGTATTCTTTAAAATCCAATCATTTTAATTCTGCAGTGATGCATTTGGATTATTACTGCAACAAAAATAATTGGGCACCACCAGAATATTACTTGTATTCAACAACTAGTCAAGATGGAAAAGTACTCTTGGTGTATAAGATAGTTATTCCTGCGATTGCAAATGGATCCCAGAGTTACTTCATGCCAGATAAACTCTGCACTACACTGGAAGATGCAAAGGAACTGGCAGCCCAGTTCACGCTGCTTCATTTGGGTAAGTCTGCAAGTGCTTGATATGTTGACATTAGAGAATGCTGTGGTAGACTATACAGTTGTTGATTTGAACTCTGAACATTAGTAATGAGTCTTTACTTTTTTTTCTCAGTTCTCTGAGACCAGAGCAGGAGAACCACAAGTTCAAAACTCATGATTAATTTTCCTGAGACTTGGCTCCTGTATAATTTTCCTACATTTTGCTTTTCAAGCACTATTAGTGGGAGGAAAGATGAGCTTTGGTTATAGAATTTAGGCCCCATTTCATTACTTTATTGTTTCTTAATGACTATTGCTCATTTGATAAAAAAAATTTTGATGAATGTTACAGAATTTGTTATATCAACCAATTTTTAATTCTGTCCTTGCATCTTTGGTGAAGTCTACACAATGAATTTTTGGTGGAAAAGGTTAGAGATTCATAAAAATCACAGATGTTTCATGTGGGTCATGTGTAGACATGGCTTTATGCTCACCAATCTGGAAATTTGTCATTATGACTCATGAAAGGCAAAAAGCATCATTAAGAGATGTTGATGACAATTCTCTTTTCAAATTTCATATTTTGAAGGAACTCCATTTTCTTAGATGTTGGAGGGATGGTTAAGAATTAGGATATATAAAGTATGTTTGCCTGATAGTCTAAAAAAAAAAACAAACATTGTAACTCTGGGGTTGTCCTTATTTGTATTATGTTTATAGTGTACTTTATGGAGACAAAGGTTTTTCCATCCAGTTGCCACCATGAAATCAGAAGCCCTTCATTAGCCTTTGGCTCCCCTCTGGGAGGCTTTTAAATTCACCCTAGGGCTACAGTTCACTATTACTGATCAAAGAAAAGATAGAGGATTCCTAATTTGTTTTGTTAGGAATAAAATTAGCTGTATGTCTTAGTTATGGTTTCTGTTGCTCAGATAAAATACTAAGGCCAAAGAGACCTCGGAGAGGAAAAGGTTTCTATGGATTGCTCTTCCATATCACAGTTTATTGAAGGAAGTCAATGCAGGAACTCAAGCAGGAACCTGGAGGCAAGAGGACGTGAAGGAATACTGTTACTGGCTCTGTCCCAATGACTTGCTCAGTCAGCTTTCTTATAGTACCTAGGACTACCAGCCCAGGTGTAGTACTATTCACAGTGAGCTGGGCCCTCACACATCAGTCATTCAAGAAAATGTACCACAGGCTTTCCCATAGGCCAGTTTGGTGGGATACTTTCTCAACTGTGAGTCTCCTCTTCTATAATGAGTCTAGCCTGTATCAAGTTGACATAAAATTAGCCAGCACTTGGGCAGATGTGTCCATCATGTCACATTGTGACACAGTATTGTCATATACAAACTTCACACTTGACAGCTGCACAGTTGAGGTTAAAAATTGCAAAACAAATCTCAATGTTTAGAGTAAGTATACAGTTTTATGTTTGGCTATATTCATAGCAACACTGAGGTGTATGCTTTCCACATGCCCCAGATTAGATACCTGCTAGAGTATGTATACAGATGGCTTAAATCACTTATTTTGGATTTTTATCATTCTTGTATCAGAACTTTTAATTTAAAAATACAGAAAGATTTGTATTTATATGTATTTTCTTGTTTCTGTTACCAATAGGGAGAAGAGTTAATAGAATTTGATTAGTATATAACTATTTAAAGAAATTGGGCAGAGTACATGGCCCTGTATTAAATCCTCAGACTAAATTATGGTAAACACTGGAGCCTATTAGGGCACAGTAACCAGGTCTGAAGCTAAGTCAGGAATGCAGTACAACAATGCTTATTGTGCTTGACTAAAGTCTAAATGGAAGCTGTTGAAAATATTGTTTAGACAAGCGAAGAACAAGAGAGAAAGGAAGTGGAAAATCTAGACCAGGAATCTAGAAAGCATATGTGAGACCTTTATTAAAGATCTTAAAGCAGGGTCAGGAAATGTGTGTGGACAGGAGGTGCTGTGTACCATGTGGCAGTTAAGTGTTCTGGCTTGACCTTTCCTTCAGTAATGTTGAGTCCTCAATGGCAGATCTTACAGGGCTGATGCCTTCCTTTCCAGCACAGCTTTCCCTTTGGTAAAATGTGAAGTATTTTATGCCATGGTTCAGACTTGGGGTTAGTTGGCGGCAGTGATGTGTCCTAGAGAGGTGTTAGTGAGGTGACATGTGCTTTCATAGTCTTCTCAGTCTACCTAGCACTGATGTTTTTCTTGAGGTTTTGAGAAATTGTTACTGATTCTTAAGAGTGCTTCAAATAGAGTTGGTTTTTTACTATATTAATACATCTTTTGGTTCTATTTTTAAAAAGCATTTCAGAAATATAATTTTACAGATAGTGTGAGTTACTTAAAGACATTTTCTTTGGATATAGTAATTTTTTTTACAGTTTGCTTTAATACTCCTTTAAACCCTGACAATTTAGTGCTTTTTTTCCGTCATCATTATCCAGTTTTGGTGGGGTTTTTTTGTTTGTTTGTTTTGTTTTTTTAATGACATTGCTAAGTCAGATATTTACCACCAAGCTAAACCCAGTCTGACCTGGTGAGCTTTGACAATCTTGTATGTGATATCTTGTATTTGCTGTCCCCATTTTTCAAATTTGAAAACTTGAATGGAAACTAAAAGATTTTATGTGTTTAAATGACCATGTTTGTTTCAAGGGAAAAATATAGTCCTTTAGTAGATTCCTGAATGAGTATTAGAAGCCATTTATTCACTTCAAGTGACTCTTGATCTGAAGAACCTTACAGTGGTTAAAAATGTATAGATTTTGTCCCTTCTAAAGCAAGCTCTCTTCTGTTAAAATGCCTTTGGTAGAATAAGGCCAAAGGGGAGGTTAAGGGTTAATCTCTAATATAACCCTCTTTATTTTCACTTCATAATTAGAGCCTGTCTATATCTTCGTCAGAATGCCCTTCTCATCTCAGTCATCCAATGGAATAAGCAGTAATGCATTCATTTACTTATTTTTAGAAATACAATGTTTATTTTTAAAACTAAAAATATCATTTTATTTCATGTAATAAAAGTAGGATATATTCATTGACTTACCTATCTATGTGTCCAGATTTCTGAGACAGTTTTAGCTTAAACTGGCCTTGAAATCAGTTAATTTAATGGGTCAGATGCAGATGTGTGTGTGTTAGGGTAACAAGTTCTATACTTACTGTTTGGTCAGTGGAGACGTTTGAGATTGAGTATCACTTCTTTTGAACGTGGTCCTGTCAGTATTGTCATTGCTTTTGTAGATGACTATGCCTTTTTAAAAAAATTGCTGGAAAATAAGTCAAAGAAAGAGATAGTCTTCGTCTGTGTTGATATTAATTGACCTCATCAAGTAATGTATTAACAGATCACCCCAAGCATGGTGCACCTTTCCTGTTTCCCTGTGTGATGTTCACTGATAACCATGGCAGGTTGTATGACCACTTGGTGTTTTAAAAACAGGGATGAGATTCTCTGCTGGAAAGTAGCTTGAGTCACTTCAGGGAGCTCTGGGAAAGTTTGCTTTGGTGATTTCTGGCATATTTTAAAAATTGAAATAAAGAAGACGTGGCATTAGTTAATTGAACATTGGTTAGTTTTTCTGTTTGAAGCTATGTCATCTGGTTTGTATGCTGGGTTTTTTTTTTTTTTTTTTTTGCCATGACCAGTATAGTTTACATTCAAGAACAGGCCTCTTGAAGGTCTCCTATGTACCGAGTATACTTTTTCAAGCATTTGGGAGTTAAAGATAAACAGAGCATTGTTTGTTTCTTTCCTTGAGGGGTCAGAGTGCAGAAAGAAGAGATGCATCAATTCTATGCATATGCTGTTTGGGGATAAAGGGAAGGCTGCAGCTTCTACCCCCTTGACTTGTAACTCTTCAGGAGAGTTTCTGGCAGTGCAAGAAGCCTCCAGATGAACAGACATTTTTTAGAAAAGTAGCATAGTGGTGGGTTAATAGCAGATAACTCTGGTAAGGTTTGATTTAATAATTTCTGGCAGATTTTAAGAAGAATTGAAGAAATTGAGATGTGGCATTAATTGAGCTTTCATTCATCTTTCTGTTTTAAAAATAATCACAATATGGTTTTCTTGGCTGTACTTGCTTTTCCTCTGAGCAAGTAATTTTTCCAGATAATTCTAGTTTGTAGAAACATTTTATGTGTCAGTGTTCATGTTTTTAATGCCACTGTTTTTCTCAGTATTTAATCTGAAACTGAGAAGTATTGTATCTTTTATTTGATTTGAAATGACACATAGGGTTTTTTATTTTTTCTAATTGTTCAATGGAACTTTTTAAATATTTTATTTTCTATCTTCACATGTAAATTAGGTTTTGATTTCTCTATGTCACACAACTTTAGTTAGATGCTGAGGGAAAAAAGTATCACTTGTGGGTTTTTATCTGAAAGATGATTGATGCTTTTTTTCTCATGAGCTATTATTTCCAGATTGATGGGCAAATTATAAAACATAAGCAGGATTTTAGATTTAGAAAATTTGTCAATAAAGTATTTTGAAATATAAAACTTTAGTTTTTTATTAAAATAATTTTAATAGATATTTAAGCTAAATATGAAATATTGGTTATGTTACAATGGGACTTTTCATTATAAACAGAAGAAAATACTTTCAGAATGTATTCCTTTTAGATTTAAGTAGAGATCTTCCATACTATCTCAGGCTAATACTTAAAAGAATAGAAAAGTTGAATTTGTTTTAAAATTCACTTAAATGAGAAGTAGCCATCAGTTTTAACAATTTTACACAATTCACTTTCACATGACCAAATGATAAGACCAAAATTCCATTAACTCAACTATGTGTCTTTGACCCTTGAAGGAGGGATTAGTTCTTTTGGAATGTATTTATATATTCCAATTGGAATTTCCTTTTTCTTTAAGATTCTTTGATGACCTTATATTCATCATAATTCTCATCTTGATAGCACTTATTTTAATTAATGGGCCACAAATACTTTGCATTGAATGCGAATGAAGCGGCTTAAAGGCGGGCTAAAATGAAAGCACAAGTATCGAACTGCACTGTTTAAGCATCGACACTGGGAATGTCAATGGGATATGAGTCATTTGGGCTTTAGACTTCAGTGCCTTCACCCCTGAAATGTCAGGGTAATTTGATGGGTTCTAGGAATTTTTTTTTTGAGATGTTGTCTCACTCTGTAGCTCTGGCTAGCCTATATTATAGACCAGGTTGGTCTTGAACTCAAAAGAGATACTCCTGTTTCCTTCTTGAGTGTTGGGATTAAAGGAGTCACCACACCTGGTTTCTGAGGATTCTTTTTATCTCACAAATATATAGTTTTGTTTAAATTATTAAAGGGCATGTTCAAGTATGGGTACAACTAAAATTATTACTTTTGCATATTTATATCTGCCAACATACATATTTGGGTTCTGATAATATCAAATCAGGAGCTTCTTTTCTAAGAATTACCCTTTATCAGCATATTATTTCTTTATATAATTCAAAGCTTATGTATATGTGTACATTTTTTTTTTGAGACAGAGTCTCAACTGTGTAACTCTGACAGTCCTGGAACACACTGTGTAGATCAGGCTGGCCCCAGACTCACAGAAATCTGCCTGCCTCTGCCTCCTGTATGCTGCGATTTATATATTTTTCATAGCTGAACAACAGTTTGGAAAAGTGAAGGAGTCAGTCATCCAGCTCCTTTGTAATGGCACATCCTTTTGGTTATTTTCTTTTCTGAATTTTCCTGTAAATTATAGTCAAACCAAGGTTGTAAATTCCATAAAACATAGATGTTCAGAAACATTTTTGTAACAGGATCTATAAAACTACTGATATGTGTTAAAATATATTAAGCCAGTATTTGTTCCATAGTTATATTTATTAACTGCTTAAAGTTAATAACTGTAGCTTAAAGTTAATAATTCCTATAATTTTGCTTATAAATTAAATTAGCTTGATCCTTTATGGTATAATTTCTTAGTATCTTTGTGTGTTGGGGTCTCTGCAACCATCATGGCCATCAGAGTAATAATCCATAGGAGGCAAGAAAGTTTTGTTCAACATGATTAGGTAGCCTGCATTGGTTCAAACTTTGGGAGTCTGACCCCAAGTAGTTTTTTGCTCGTTTGTTTGTTTTTAAGGCTCATTTAAACACAGGAGAGTTTCGTGAAAAAATTTCCTGGTGATAATTCACTCAATCCTGTGTGCACAGTAAAGCGTTAGATGTGACTATATTGAAACTCTTATGAAGTACATGTGATATCTTCCATAAAGATGGGTTCTATAAATTGACTACTTGTGACACCTTCCAAAAAGATAGGTTCTATAGATTGGAAAAACTCACAATAAGGACCTGGGAGAGGTTGCAGGCCACAGAGATAGTGCCAGTGTCACCAGACTGTAAAACATGACCAGTACCAGTCTTTGGGATGGATAGCAAGTTGTGCATCTGCCTTTTAAAGGAAAAATCCTGTGTGTTTAAGTTTAACATTCTTGTGTGTACTAGAACCTCTGTGCCTCCCATATCTTTTTCTAATATATTTCTAAAATGCATTCTTTAATATATTCATTAGTAGCTATTTTTATATTGATAATTGATTTTCTAATTTGGTCATTTAACTCATTTTAAACAATGGTTTTAAATTTTCCCCTCATATTAAATATTCAAGTATATTATAACACATGGTGGATGTTAGTAGCAATTCATAGTTTTGCCACATGGTGTCGCCTAAATACATGATTTAATGTAGCTTTAAAAGGAATTTTTTTATGTTTTTATTTTAAGCTCCTGTTTTCTTTTTGGTTTTTGAGTCTGGGATACTAGTATGAAACATAGAAGCTAGTTTTCTTCGTCTTTCTTGCTTTTATTTTTGGTTAATTAGTATTTAATCAGCAACAACAGTTTATGCACAGGCACTATAGTGTAGTGAATGAACTAGTGACTAGAGACAGATGTTCACAGTAAGGATTTTTACTTACAAGAATTTATTTCGTTATTCTTTTTTTCTTCTTGTTGAGGCAAGGTCTCATGAATCCCAGGCTGACCCAAACTTGCTATTTACTTGAGGCAGGCCTTAAATGTCTGGTCCTTTTGCCTCTACCCCTAATGCTGGGCTTATGGGTGTTTGTTACTATGTTCATCCATTTTGTGCTTCTAATATTATAAAATTATTTCATATACCTTTGCTTATAGACATTTTCTTAAAATCAGATAAACTCTTAGTAGCTAATATCTAATATAGCATCAATCCTAGAACTTATCTTTCTTGTAGAGGTGTCCTCTGTCTAGTCTCTGGTAGCATGTTACCTCAAGAATAGTAGATTTGTCTGTAAGCTTAAAAAAGGAAGTACAGTTATTTCAAACCTTAGTCATCTCAATCAGAAGTTTTCAGAAACGAGAATATTAGTAACTACTTGGGTGTTTTTGCTCTTTAAAGTGGTTATTATTGGGTAGACTTGTATTAATTACACGTGGCCCCATTTGTCTCCTAGAAAGTTATACTTGGACTATAATACCTGCAATTTTATTTTTATTTAGGTAGTAGCTCATATTTTAAGGAAATGAATTGTTGGGTAACTAAATATAACCCATTATGTATTGATTTGATCCAGTAGTCCTAGCATTTATACCACACTGATAATATAATGACTTGTGTTATAATTTTGTTTATAATTTAGACTAACAAGTCTGTAGGACAGGGGCAGGAATGATGACTCAGAAGTAAAGTGTGCTTGCTGCTCTTCCAGAGGACTTCCAGGGTTTTATCCTCAGAACCCATGTCAGGTGGCTCACAGCAACTCTGGAGATCCATCATCACCTTCTTCTGACTTCCAAGGGCACTGCGCTCATATGCACAGATCCACACATAATTTTAAAAATTAAAATCTTAAAAAATCATATTAGACTGAGACTAGGTGTATAGCTTAGTTGTAGCCTTCATTGTTAGTATCGTTGTCTGCTGCACAATGCCCTTCTTCCCAGAAAAAAAAAGTGTGTAGGTGCACAATCATTGCAAAACATTAGCTGATTGTAGTTGTATTGCCTGAAAGTTTGGTAATTGTTTATTAAACCAGCCTTTTGTTGTGTGTTTAAAATAATGTAACTTGGGGCTTGAGTGCTCTCTTATGAGAGCTGGTCTTACAGAGGAACTGGGTTTGTTTTCCATGTGGAAGCTCAGCCATCTGCAGCTCCAGTCCCAGTAGAAAACAGCTAGCCCTTCTGCACTGTATAGGCAATAGGTTTGCATCTAGCACACAGACCGTGAAGGTCAACACTTACAGAAAATAAAAGCAGATAGCATTTTAAAAATAAATAACTGGTTGAAGCACAAATCTAATTAATCTTATCATTAAAAGCCAGGAGTCAGATATCTTGGTAAAAACCTGAAAGATCAGAGAAGCAGCCACAGTTGCTTCCTACCTCTCTGGTTCCTCTGACCAAAATGGCTGAGACGCTGTCTCTGCCATGCCTTATCACTACTTGTCTCCTCTCTGTACAGACCTCCAGACCTCTATGGTTAACTATTTATTTGTCAGAACACAAAATATCACACATTTCCCCCTTTTTGTCTAATAAAACGCTAAGATTTTAACTAACATAGAAAAGGTATATAAATAAGTATAATAATTATATACAAATATATACAGGGAATAATTGCATTAACAATGTCTAGTCCGTTAGCATTTGACAAATTAGGAGAAAACACTCCATTATCTATCCTATCTTGGTGAGTCCAAAGTGTTGTACCTAAATCACTTTCTATCCTAACTTGCATTACCAACCCAAAACTATCTCTTTATGTCTTTCACACTTACACATTTTACACCTCTTTTGTGAGTTTCTTTTCTGAATTTGTTAACAAGGAAAACTATAACTATCTAGTCTTCAACTCCATCAGAGACCTGAGAAGGATATAATATTACCTGTTAAGCAGAAGTGCAGAGCAAACAACTGCCAAAATTAAGAAATGACAGAAATGGCTGCCTGGACAGTCACCCAAGATTCCTCTGTAACTTTGAGGCAGCCATCTTTGACCTGCAGGCCTAGAATATCTGACAGATTTTTCTGTGAAGTAGGATTTTTGAAGGACTGTCCCACCTTGTCTTGGCAAGGATTGGCAGTCCTTTCTTTTGTGTCCTGCTTATCCAATTTGGACAGCATACTGTCAGCAGTCAAGGCAAAGGTAGTTTCTTGCCCAGTGGCTAACTTTTGCCACAAAGAAAGTAAGCTCCATGTGGAGTTTCTTTGATGCCCATCATCTTCTCTGAAGTATATTGCTGCTGCCAGGAGCAGACATGTCTCATTGTCATAAAAAAAGAACCTTATGCTATTAAAACATCTTAAATTCCATATTCTGTAGGTCTCTGAAGTGTGTGAAGATCAGCTGGGTAGTGGTGGCGCATGCCTTTAATCCCAGCACTCAGGAAGCAGAGGCAGGGGGAATCTCTGTGAGTTCGAGGCCAGCCTAGTTTACAGAGTGAGTCCCAGGACCACCAGGACTGTTTTATAGAGAAAACCTGTCTTGAAAAACCATTAAAATAAAATTAAAAACAAACAAACAAATATCTTAAATGCCATATTCTGTAGGTCTCTGAAGTGTTTGAAGACCACCTGTCTATCTAAAATAAATCTGTTTGACCTTGAAAACATACCTAACATGACTACAAGTTTCATTGTAATAGGTGACTATTAACCTGAATTTCTTTATTGTCCTAAATAGTTTATAATAATAACTTTCAAGGACTAGAAATTTATATTACATTGTTAAATGGGCTGTATAGGTATAATATCTTGAACAAGAGTAGAAATGTATTTACAGTATGTTCTAACAAAAATAACCTTACATTTGTATCAATATACAAAAATATCTTAAGAGTAAAAACGTATATACAGTATAACAGAAATAACCTTACATTTGTGTCAATATACAAAAATATCTTAAGAGTAAAAACATATATACAGTATAACAGAAATAACCTCAAATTTGCATCAATATACAAAAATCAATATCAATGTAAAATATTTAAGATGAATAGTTGCTTTTTTGGTTTAAAAATAGATTCAATAATCTATATTTTTATCCTATCATTTCTGTATTCCCCCTTTTTCTTTTCAGAACAAGATCCCTGAATCTAATTTCCTTCAGATTTTTTTCCTGATCATTACCAATAACAACTTGTAACCAACCCCCCTAAATGATGACAAATAACTATAACCCACTGAACAACCAAAAACCGCCCACCCCACCTCTTGGGAATGTGAGTGTTGTGTTCTTAAAATTACTTCCTGCTGTCTGGGGGCAACGGCATCTGTAGGGGATCCTGAAAAAAAAAATTGGGATAATTGTCAAGTCCTGGGAAAGATAGCTAAATCATTTGTTGTCTAGTCTCTCTGTGTAATGGGAAAGTGCAGGACTTACATCAAGTGTTGACTAGAGTAGTTTGTGAGGCTGGACCATCTCAGCTAGCCACCTTGAAATTGTCCTGAGTAGTTTGTAGTCCAAAACCAATCTTTGGGTGGTGGTTGTCAGCTTAGTGGTGTTACCATAGTCCCGGTGGAATCGTTGTGGGGCCCCATCCTCCTTTTAGAGACCTCAAAGGTCACTGTTAGGCATGGTCATGGTTCACTGCAGAAAACTTAAACATTTTAAATGTCATATGCGGCAGATCTCAAAGAAGTTAAAAGACCATAGTTTGTTAGGTACATCCAGAGTATAAAAACTTAGTTCCTAGTCATCTGATAGAGAATCAAACCAGAAATTACATACAGGAAGCTAGATGAAACCTTTTTCTAGAATTAGTTACTATTCTATGTGACCATTAATATCTTGACAAAAAGTTTAAAACACACACACACACACACACACACACATTAATTTTTAGAAAATTTGAGATAATGTTTATACCTTAAAAGTGTTAACAAGTCAAAACCAAAGGATTATGAGATTAGTGGTAATAGAATAGTCCCTTAATTTTTGTTTTTCTTCTCCTATATCAGGTGGCTCTTCTGACATGATACAGAGATTTTTGGATTTTCTTTTTAACAAGCATACTTGGGTTTAGAGAAGGAGAGAGCCACACTCCAAAGCCACCTTTAATTTTTAATTGAACTGGGACTACAAGAACAATGGAAACAAACATTTGGGAAGATTTATGAAATTTTATCCTGTTGGAAATGTGATATACTAATAGACCAATGTACTCTTTTTCTTGGCACATTTTCTCTGGATGTTTCATCCTTTTTCTTCAGATGTTTCATTTGTCCAGCGGTCTTCAGATTCCTTAGCTGGATGCCTTTATTCTCCTATAAAGACAAAAACAAAACCCTGCCCCAACTCTAATTTTGAGGAATTTCCCTTGTGGCAAGGTATATCTAATCAAATGAAAATTATTTATTAGTCTTATAAATTAGCTTAGATTAAATGGTCACATTGGTTGATGACCTATCATCTCTTCTAATCAAGAGGTCTCTCTTGTTCAAATCTAATCTTTATCAATCTTGATGATATCCATAGCTTTTCTTCCGTGGAAACAAAAACAAAACCTCTTTCCCAGCGTAACACATATCCTGGTTTCCATTCTGAGGTCAGCACAACCTTAAAGTATAAATTCCAACGTTTTTTTTTTTTCTCTATTACCTAATGTCTTTCTGTAGCTGGCATTCCTTTCTCATTAGCATTTAGAAAATTCAAAGTTAATAAAGCATTACGCAGTCTATCTCTGAGGATCTTTATTACCCTTTCTATTTATTAAACATATGTTTTAGAGTTTGATTAGATCTTTCTATAACTGCTTGTCCTATAGGATTGTGTGGTATACCTGTAATATGTTTTGTGTTGTAACATGCAAAATCTATTTCATTTTACTAGAGACATATGCTGGAACATTGTCAGTCTTAATTTGTACAAGTATCCCCATGATGGCCGTAACTTCTAACAAACGTGTGATTATAGAATCAGCCTTTTCAGAACTCAAAGTCGTTGCCCACTGAAATCCCAAATATGTATCTATGGTGTGGTGTACATAATTTTCCAAACTGCAAAATGAAACACATCCATTTGCCAAATTTCTTTGAGTGCCCTTTGGGTTACTTCCTGCAGGTAGTGGAGTTTGATTATACAAGGAACAAGTAGGACATTTCCTTATACTTTCCTTGGCTTATTGCCAAGTGTTAGAAAAATCTTTTTCCAAACCCTTCCTATTGATATGGTGTCTTTTTTTTTTTATGAAATTCTGAGGTTTCTAGCACATTTCCTACCAATAGTTGAACAATTTCATCATTACCTTGTGCTAGAGGGCCTAGTAGACCCTAATGGGATCTAATATGTGTTTTATATATAAGGGATGGATTTTTATTTCTGATTATTTCTTGTAACTGAGTAAATAGCAATGTCAATTCTGTATCATCTAGCTCAGTTGGTAGAGCATGTGATCTACCAATCTCAGGGTTGTGGGTTTGAGCCCCACATTGGGTGTCAGATAAAGCGTTATTCTAATTAATCTTATCAATAAAAACATGGAGCCAGATATCGAGGTTAAAAACCTGAAAGATCAGAGAAGCAGGGGAGCAGCTACAGTTGCTTCCTACCCCTCTGGTTCCTCCCACCAAAGGGGCCGAGATCCTGTCTCTGCCCCACCTTATAACTTCCTCTCTCTTCTTTGTACAGACCTCCAGACATCTATGGTTAACTAGTAGCTAGCTCTGCCCTCTGACTCCAATCAAGCTTTATTTGTCAGAACACAAACAAAATATCACACAACAACTGGTTCTTTGTGTAGGAACTACACTTTTTGTGGTTGATAAACATGAACTAGTAAAAAATGTAAACCCAGGATATAGAACTTAGCTTTTTTTTTAATACAAGAGATGCCTATGATTATTTTACTTCTTCTGCCTTATGTTTTGATTGTTCTTTACCATATTTTTAAGTGTGTTATATATTTTTCTCTTAACAGTTTTTTTTTTTTGGTAATCCTGTTTTGCTTATGGATTATTTTAAGACCATGAGCTTGTTAATTTATTTTTTCATATTAACTTTATTTCAGCAGTACATGTTCATGTCTGCTTGTTTACTAGCCCAAACCATAAAAAAATGAATGTCGTAAAATTGGTAGGATGTGTGTCATATATGTGGATAGCTTCCTTCCCTTCTGCTTTCCTTAATTTTCGGCTGGAGAGGGACCAATTCTGTAGTTAATAATTCATTAAAATTTAGTAACACAGAAGTCATAAGGTTCAGGTGAGCCATTGTGAACCTTTAGTAGACAAGTTTGAAATTGTGTATGACACTGAAAATTTGCAGAGAAATGTCTATGAATTTAATAGGATCTCACCCAAGGAGAAAAAGATGGATTCCTTTGTATGAAATTTAGGTGTACCATGTATGAACATAATAATGATGCCAGAACATGGGAAAAATTATACTTTTCCTTAAAATTTAAAGGGAAAGAGGAGAGTCAAGCAAAAATATGATTTTTATGATACGTAAAGTACTTCTGGTTCACAGGGGAATTACAAGTATGGAAAGGTTTTCCTGTTCTGTTTTTTGTCTTGCATGTGATTTACTTAGTGTACGTGTTTTTAGTTCTTGAACTCAAATACATATAGGTAGGTGTCTGTCACTTCTCTCAACTATGTACCAGCATTAAAAACAACAACAAAAAAACCCAGCTTACTTCTCTGATGTCTGTTTGGATGACAGAGCGATGGCTCAGAGGTTAAGAGTATTTATGCAGTCATGAGGACCAGAGTTGGGATTCCAGGACCCACGTAATGAGCCTGATGTCCAGTATATACCTGTAACAGCTCTGAGGGAGCTATTACCCTCTTTTGGCCTGTTGTATGTGCACAGGCACATGTGTATACTCATGATTACACAAACACACAAAAAAATTAAACTTTTTTTTTTTTTTTTTGGTTTTTCAAGACAGGGTTTCTCTGTGTAGCTTTGTGCCTTTCCTGGATCTCGCTCTGTAGACCACTTTTAAAGGGCTTTTCTACTTTTTCTCACTTGTTTCTTTTTGTGGTTTGTGCTGTAACCAGGGAATTGCTACATTAACTAACATTGGTTGAGGCGGATTGCCAGGTTCTTTCATAAATGTTCAGAGACTCAGAAAATAGCTTAGTGATGACAAGTACTCTGTTAGTGGAATAGGGAAATTATTCCATCTTCTTAGGCCTTTGTCTAACATTTTATTGAACAATGAGTTTTATTTTAAGTTTTTTAAGTTTGAGATTCTGAAATTCTAAGTTTTATGTGATGAAAAAATTCTAGTCAACTCTATAGAGATATCTGAGGCATGAGTACATTAAGGCTACACAATCAATATATAATTGGATACTTTAATTATATTTATTTGTCCTGGGATACATTTAAAAGCCATTTTAAAATATGTAAAACAGAAAACGTATAGTTTTTAAACTGAAAGATTAAACAAGGACAAAGTGATTAGGCAAATAAGGCCAAATAAAACTACAAAATGTACTATAGGGTTATATAAATATATAGTAAAGCTCCTTTAAAAAGCAAGAATGATTAACAATCATAATTAAGTAGATTATGATTATTTTTAAAAATCAGGATATGGTTATGGGTTAGAGGGAGAATTTGAAAGAATATAAAAGGAGCCTAGCCATTGAAATTTTTGTATCTATGAGCATGAGTCTTCATTTTCTAAATTATAGAACTTACTCATCTTTATTATATACATTTCTTTGTATGTTTTTATTGTTAGATTACTAAAGTGGCAAAGAATAAAAAAAGCCTGCAAGCAACTACTTGCATTGTTTTGTTTTATTTGTAAAGCAAATTCAGAACAATAGTCACTTTGTTCTGCAAAGTAATTGAAAACAAAACAGGAAAGTTACATAATATCCAGACTAAATAACTGTATTCAGCTCAGAATATGTGGAGTGTTTGCTTTTGGGTACCACGGTCTAGTTATACACTGACAATTCATGAGGCTCTGAAGACTATAATATGAAGCAGAGAATGCATAGTTGAAATATCCAGGACTTGTTCAGTCTGTAATTTCTGTACTTATACAGTTGCTATCTTCAGATGTCTGAATAGTTGGCATGTGGAAGAAAGACTAAAATTTCAAAGTTCCAGCAAGTGGAAGTAAGTATGATAGAGGAATGTTTTAGGAAGGTAGATGATGGCATGATTCTAGAACTGTCTAAGGCTTTAAACTATTGAGGACAAAGATACTGCAAAAAACTAATCCTTTAAGTAACTCATATTTTCAGTTTGTATTTCCTAAATAAACTTATGGAAGGAGAGTGTGGTGTTTTGTTTTGTGACAAGGTCTTGCCATGTAACTCTGGTTGGCCTTGAACCCTGCTTCCCAAGTGCTGGGCTTAAAAACATGTGCCTGGAAAGGTTTCATTTTTGGCAAAAGGTTAAATAATTTTCCTATTGTCTAAATGTTATGCCCAGATCTCAGGAACCACCATGGAGACAGAATCCCATATATAAAAGCAAAGAGCCTTTATTTCAAGCTTGGAGCTGTCCAATGCAGCAGTGAGAACAGAGAGTCCCAAGCTCAGTTGGGGTAGGGTTTTTTGTTGTTGTTTTTGTTTTTGTGCTTTTTTTTTTATCATAGCAGAGGTTGAGATGAGGGGATTTCTAGGGACCCTGACTGGCTGACATTTGTCTAGGGGTATGTGTGAAAAGGAAATAGGTGTGTGCTAGGCTTAGGAACATCTGGTGATCTTATCTAATATTATCTAATAATTGGAATGTTTGGGATGTCAGATACTTTCCCTTAAATACTGGCCCATCTCTGGGTGGATCCCTGGGTGGTGTTAGCATATGGCTTTTTCTGGATCTGGGTGTTGCCTGTCAGTAAGCCTGTCACAGCTGTGTCAGTGCCCCTAAGCCTGTCATGGCAGCTGTGTGGTCAAGCTGTTTTGGGCCCCCCATATAGCTACTTATATTGTTCGAATCTTAGATGGTCTTATTAATAAAAAACCCAGAGCCAGATACAGGGTGAAAGCTGAAAGATCAGAGAGCAGAACAGCCACAGCAGCCACAGCCAACCTATTACCTCACCAACTCCATGAATCCTCTGAGTCCTCACTTGAAAGGGTCTCAGCTGAACTGCTTAGTTCCTGTTTCCTCATGCCTTATATACCTTTCTCTGCCCATCCGTGTCACCTCCTGGGATTAAAAGTGTATGTGCTTCCCAGTACTGGGATTAAAGGTGTGTTGCCACAACTGCCTGGCTCTGTTTCCAGTGTGGCCTTGAAATCATGTCTGGATCTCTGCCTCCTGAGTGATAGGAACCTAGGATTAAGGGTGTGTGCCACCACTGTCTGGCCTCTATGTCTAATCTAGTGGCTGGCTCTGTCCTCCAATCCCCAAGGCAAGCTTTATTAGGGTATGCCATATATCACCACATACTCATAATAATTAACTCCTAGTCTTTGTAACTTCACCACATAATTCCAATGAAAACTAGCCTTTTTCTAATGTTAGACATCTGGTAACAGATTGAGGACATCATGACCAAGGCAACTTTTACAAAAGAAAGCATTTAATTGGGGGCTTGCTTAGAGTTTCAGAGATTTTGTACATTATCATGGCAGGGAGCTTGGTGGCATGCCTGGCACTGGAGAAGTATCTAAGAACTACATCCTGATCTGCTGGCTGAGATAAAGAAAGTGAAAAACACTGGGCCTGGTATGAGCTTTTGAAAACCTCAGAGCCTACCCCTAGTGACACACTTCCCTCCTACAAGGCCATATTTCCAAATCCTTTAAAATAGTGCCACTCCCTAGCGACTAATCATTCAAATGTATGAGCCTCGGGGGGCATTCTTATTCAAACCACCACATTCTACTCCCTGGCCCCCAAGATTTGTAGCCATATAGTGCAAAAAATGCATTCAGTCCAACTTTAAAACTCTGAGACACTGTAAACCCCTGTAAAATCAAAATCAAAAAGCAGATCACATACTTCCAACATATAATGGCACTGAATATATATTAGCATTCTGAAAGGCAGGAAGGGAGCATGGTGAGGAAATTCAGGGCAAACTCCAAGTTCTGAATCTCCATGCCTTTTGTCAGTGTGCTCTTCCGATCTCCAACTCTCTTCTGCTTTGTTGACTGCAACACACTTGTCTTTCTTGGGCTTGTTCCACACCCAGCCTGCCACTTTCCATGGCAGGTATCCCATGACTCTGTCATCATTAACTCATCTTGGGGTTTCCAACATAATCCAGGTTTCACCTTCACGGATTCATGCAGTGGCCTCTCCGAACCTCTATGTGGGGACACTCCTGACACATGCCTGGCCTTAGTGGCTTTTCAGTGGCTTTCTTAGGCATAGAGGGAGATTCCACAAGCCCTTTCTTGTATCCTTGATTCTAAAGCCAAAACCACATTGATCAAGCTGACTTGTTCTACTATTTGATATGGCTGGAACTTGTCCACCTTGTTTAATTACATTTGTATCAGCTTTCTGTTGTTGATAGCTTCCTTCACTGCTTAAGATTTTCTTTAATTCCTTTTCACAACTTGGAAGCTTAGCTGGGTGGGGTCTTACCCTGAGGTCACCACCCCCTTTTGTCCATTTATTGTCAGTAAACTTTTTATCTCCTTGAGCACTGGAACTCCTATCTTCTACATTTCATTTCCTGGTGCTCCTTTTCTCCTCAAATTGTACATTTTGTATTTTTCTTTGTCCAGTTTGCTCCTTTTTATTATGTTTCTATGTAAGAGTGACTTCTAATAAACATTCAATACAGTCAGTACTAGGTTGCCTTGAAATCTTCTGTGCCAAGGCCATTAAACCAAAATGCTTTTACTTAGCCTCAGGCAGGTTTTTAGTACAAGGGCAAAAAGTAATCTCATTCTTTGCAAAACTATCACAAGAATGGTGTCTCTGGGCCTCTTAATAATAATATTCTTCCCCTCTGAAACTTCTTGAACTGGGGGCCTCCACAGTTCAAGTTGCCATCAGCACTGTCTCCTATGCTGCTACTACAAAGGTCCCTACACCCCAATGAAAGCATCCAGCCATCTTCCTATTCCAGACTTCCAAAGTCTTCCATATTCCTCTAACAAACAGCATGTCAGGCCTGTCTGAGAACTACACCACTGATACAAACTTCTGTCTTAGTCGCTGTTCTATTGCTCTGAAGAGACACCATGACCAAGGCAACTCTTATAAAAGAAAGCGTATAATTGGGTGCTTGCTTCTAGTTTCAAAGATTTAGTCCATTATCATAATGATGGGAAGCATGGCAGCATGCATGGCACTGGAGAAGTAGCTGAGAGCTGCATTCTGATCCACCAGCTGACAGAGAAAGCACTGAGCCTGGTACGGGCTTTTGAAAACCTCAAAGCCCCCCCAGAGACACATTTCTTTCTTCAAGGCCACACCTTCTAACCCTTTCAAATAGTGCCACACCCTGGTGAGTAAGCTTCAAATTTATGTGCCTATGGGGGCCATCTTATTCAAACCACCACAGTGGACTTGGGGACAACTGGCTGAATCCAAAATGAATCATTGCATGGTGGAACATTTTGAGCATACCTTGTTACAAACTAGCCTTGGGGTTTAAAGTTTGTAGGATCCTTGCCAGTCAGTCCCATATATATCAGGATAGCAAACAGTAGTTCTTTTCCTGTTCAGATGCAAGACATATTTCATGGTCTCTGGTTTGGTACTTGGAGTTTATCCTTTGGTTATGTTGTGTCTCTATACATACAACCATATGAATTATCAGTGTAAGTATGTTTAACTACTATTTATCACTGTTGCTCAAGAACCTACCATGGCTTTGCTATTTTAGTGTAAGTATTACGAAGTCCGATTCTAGTTCAAATGCTCTATCATTTGGTGTCACCCTCCCCACCCTCCCCTGGATGTGTACCTGCTGCTTTGATCATCTCAACTTGTTACCTCACTGTTGGTAGTGCTGCTCACTCTGCTTGGAGTGTTCTGCTTCCCTTCCCTTGCTGTGCTCTTTGCATTAAGCCTCTTTGGGACATCGTAACAGAAAATGATTTGTTCTGTATTATAATATCAGGCTTCAGTTTAATACAGGAATTTTATGTGACTCTTAATTTACTATTGGTGCATTTTATGATTTTTTAAAGATTATCTTGATGTATAGTTCATGCTGGCCTTTGAACTCACTATGTATCCCAGGTTAGCCTTGCCTCAAGCTTGTAATCTTGCCTCCACTTCTGAGTGCTAGATTTATCATCATGTACCACAATACTTTCCTATCTACTGTTAGACAGTTTTGATCCATAAAGATTTATAAAGTTAATGGATTTTGTATCTAGAGAATTGGTTGTTTCTGTGCCCTTCCTTGTATAGGTGAGCGCTTGTCATTTATTACTCCTTTGCTTTTCAAATTTAAAGTGATAAGTATGTTTTAAGATTAAAAGAGTCTAAGGAAAATCAATTTTGATTGTGCTCTGGGTAGAAAGAAGAAAGAATTGAAAAATAAATATTCATGATATGGAGTTTACAGACACAGGAACATTTTAATTATGAATGGTGGTGAATGGGTAGCTGATACTGAGTGAAGTGTGTATTCCACTGAAGTAGACATTCTATCAGCATATAATTTTCATAGTGATTATAAAATGGGTGTTTCAATTATTAGCAACCTTTAACACTTACTGAAGCATGAGGATTGGGATGTGTGTATATTATATACAAAATGGACATAAATAATTTGTATATTGGGAATACAAGGGATTATGATTTTACTAGTTTTTAAAGCATGGGAGGAAACATGTTTAATCTAGGTCAACAGATGTAGTCTAGAATAATATTAGGTCATTTAATACGTAGATTTATAATAAATTAATTGCATATCTGTGTTGTGTGTATGGCTGGCTGTGTGCATGAAGTGTGTGTGTGTGTGTGTGTATGTGTGTGTGAAAGAGAGAGAGAGAGGGGGAGAGAGGGAGGGAGGGAGGGAGAAAGAACAAACGTGCTTGAAGGCCAGAGGAACAAAACCAGAGCTAGGATCCTAAACAATGGTAGTTTATCTTTCTGCTACATGATACAAAATTAAAAAGAACACATGTAATGACTCTCATTTTTTAAAGAACAGGTCTGCTTCCTGTTTTTGACTGCCCTTTATCCTATTTTTGACTTTTTGACTTTTATTTTCCTTTTGACAGTCTCTTGTCTTGATTACTGAATGTTCTCTTTAAAATATTTCTCCAAATCTACTCATTAGCAATTGAAACTTTTAAAAAAGAAACAACCCCAATAACATGTGAATTAAATTGGACCAGCACATGTGTAAATAGTACTCTTGGACTTGACATAAAAGTAAGACACTCCTTATTGTTTTTGGATTTCCTCTAAGAATTATTATCTTTTTTTATGTTGAAAGCGTTTACTGTAATTGATGATGATTTAAATTTAAATTCCAGTATTTTTCTGTTTGACTTGTTTCATTGAAATTAAAGATATAAACGAAATTACAAAACTCCAGTTGAGTAGGTAGCAGGGATGTTACAGAGGGAAGATAGTTTCTGTATTTTATAGTGTTTCCATTCCACACCTGTACTGAAAATAACCATTGGAGTTTTAATAGTCTTTATAGTTGGGATCTCTCTTACTTTGTGTTATCTGGTTTTGATAACCTGTTAGAATCACTGGTTTTATATTTTGTTACAGTATGTTAAGAATATTTTTATATCAATGGAAGGTGCCATATTCCCTAGTATTTTTACTTTTAATTTTTACTCATTATTTACTACATATAAACTAAATATACAGACAGTGTCATCTTTGTGACATATGTATGTAGTCTACTGCCCACTTGAGGATGCTTTATTGTATTTTCCTCCAGACACTACCCTCTTTTCTTCCATAATTTAGCCATTCTTACAGTGCTTAATTCTTTATGTTCTTGAAATCTATACATTTTATATACTTTGGTCTGGTTCTTTGTCATTATGATTCTGAAGATGATCCATGTGGTGTTGTGTAGCAGTTTTCTTCACTTGCTGTTACTTTATTTTTTATTCAAGACAGGGTCTCGTGTGTATCAGGATGTCCTCATTGCTATGGAGCCAAGGATAACCCCGATCCTCCTGTCTCCACATCCTTAAATGTTGGGAGTACAGACATGTACCACTATAGCTGTCTTACATGGTGCTGAGGTTTGAACTCAAGGATTTATGCATGCTAGGCAATGGTCTACCAATTGAGGCTCACCCCAGCCTATTTGCTGTTATGAATGCAAGCATCCCATTAAATTTTATGATTTGTTGACTCTGTTGATGCCATCAGTTTGGGACTTTTGGGGTAATGGGTGATTCTTGTACATAATATTTTTAGTGGTTATTTGCATTCAGCTTTGCTGAATATAGTAGGGTTATGTTTTTAAAATTTCAATGGACTATGATGAAGAGTTTTCCAAAGTGATTTTTTTCCAGTTTACACTTTAACAGTATATGCAAATTCTAGTTGTTTCATAGCCTAGCCAATACTTTTAATATCAGTATTCTTAATTTTGAAAAGTGTGGCTACATTATAGTGTGATCTCATTCAGAGTGTGTGTGTGGTGTGTGTGTGTGTGTGTGTGTGTGTATGGATGGATGTGTGTATTTACTGCCAGACATTTTTGTAAGGATTATAGATTATTAAGCTATCCTCTTGAAGAAGTATGTGTCCCTTTAATCTGACACACTGGTTCTCAACCTTCCTATGCTGGGACACATTAATACAATCCCTCAGGTTGTGGTGACTCCAAACCATAACATTATTTTCATTGCTACTTTAGAACTGTAATTTTTTTTTTCTTTTCGAGACAGGGTTTCTCTGTGTAGCTTTGCGCCTTTCCTGAAACTCACTTTGTAGCCCAGACTGGTCTCGAACCCACAGAGATCCGCCTGCCTCTGCTTCCCAAGTGCTGGGATTAAAGGCATGCGCCACCACCGCCCGGCCGATAACTGTAATTTTGATACTGTTATGAATCATAATGTAAATATCTGATATGCAATATATCTGATATGTGATCCCTGTGAAAGGGTCACTAGTCCCTTAAAGGGGTCATGACTCACAGGTTGAGAACCACTAACCTAATATCTTACCTACTTTTTTTCTGTCACTTATTTACAAACATTTTGTAGGATATATATTTTATAATACCCTTTTTCACTGTGACTGCTTTTGTATTCATAGTGTATCTTGAGGAAATAGAAGTTACTAATTTTAATATAGTTCCATTTATTAGTCTTCTAAAGTTAGTAACATTTGTCTGTGTCAAACCATGAAGAATTGTCCTTTATCTTTTTTGTTTGTTTGTTTTGGATTCAGGATTTCTAGCCCAAGCTGTCCTCACACTCCCTATGTAGCAGAGGGTGATGTGCGTGCAACGCTATCAATTTACCAAACTAAGCTTATCCTCAGCCCTCTTATATTATTAACTTCTTTAAATGTTCATTTTGTGTGCATGCATATGATATTTATATGAGTGTGGGAATAAGAATGGCATGCCTGTGGAAGTCCTATGACAGCTTTAAGGAGTTGGATATTGTCTTATACATTGTTGAGATAAGGTTTTTGGTTGTTTCTGCTTTCTGCTAGCTGTCCTGGGAGGTGCTTGGTCATGCTTCTGTCTCTGCGTTCCAGTTCCCCATATAGGTGCACTGGGATTACAGAAGCTTGTGTTACTGTATCCAGGTTTTGAAGGGGGTTTGGGGTATCTGAACTCAGGTCATCAGGCTTAATTACATAGCTGATGCTTCGCCCCCTAAACCTGCCCCCTATTCTACTTATTTACAATTATGGAAGACTGCCATTCCCCCACGAGTCTGTAGTGTCATACAAGCATAAATAATTCAGTGGCATGTGTGCTCACGTGTACCATATGATGAACTAGTGTCACATTAGCAGAAATTAGTGACATATGTGTCCACATGTACCATACTATAGACTAGGTAACAGTCAATTTTTTAAACATTAAAAGCAGCATCAGC
>CABHPQ010169300.1:0-22351 GCA_902168405.1 Peromyscus aztecus
TAAACAGAGAATTATCAACAGAGGAATCTCAAATGGCTGAGAAACACTTAAAGAAATGTTCAACATCCTTAGTCACCAGGGAAATGCAAATCAAAACTACTTTGAGATTTCTTCTTACACCAGTCAGCTCCATAAAACAAATGACAGCTCATGCTGGTGAATGTGGGGTAAGGGGAATACTCCTCCATTGCTAGTGGGAGTGCAAATCTATATATATATGATGGAAATCAGTGTGATGTGCTTCCTCAAGAAGCTGGGTAGAGATCGACCTCAAGATCCAGCTAGACCACTCTTGGGCATATACCCAAAGGACACTTCACCTACTACAAAGACACTTACTCAACCATGTTCATTGCTGCCCTATTCATAATAGCCAAAATGGGAAACAGCCTAGATGTCCATCAACAGAAAATGTGATACATTTATACAATGGAATATTACTTAGCTGTTTTAAAAAATAAAATTTGCAGATAAACGGATGAAACTAGACAAAAACATCACGAGCAAGGTAAGCCAGGTCATACAAAGTAACATCTGGTCAGAGGCCCAGGTCTGTGGGAGACAAATACGGTATGCATTTGCTTATATGTGGATTTTAGCTGGTAAGTCTTCAATGAGCCAGCTACAATCCATATAACCACAGAGATTAGATAGAGAGTAAGGAACTGGGGGCGTGGGGGTGGATCTCCCTAAGATGGAGAAATAGACTACATAGTTATGGATGGATGCAGGTGGGGCAACTGGAATGGAAGGATCAAATGGGGTGAGGGGAGAGAGGTTGAGCGAGGGAATACCAAAGGGACAGACAAAACTGAGAGCCATTTGGGGAGTCATATGGAAATCTAATTGCAGCAGAAGCTCCTTAAACCATATACATGCATGAAGGCTGTCTAAATGAAATAGCCTAAGAACGGAGGAGATGGAACCCCAACTGGATATCTCTCATCACCAAATGAAGTTTCCAGTACCGGAAATGGGTTACATCTAATTGAGTTGTTGGCCATTGGGAACTCCCCAAACAACCCAGGGTACTGCCAGAGCTATTGGTTGCTCTCCAAAAACTGACAGTGAGACCCTATTGCTGAAGACAACACCTACATAACTCATTGAACATGGAGAAGTCAAGCTGGTGCCTACCTAGAGCCTTCAACCCTACTCACTAGTGTTCATGGTACTGGAAGGTACTCTGCACGCTACCAAAGGAGACCGGTAAACACCAACCCAGCTACAAACCCTTCAACAGACTATGATGACCTGCCTACAAGGTGTGTTAGTGCAACAGTGATGCAAAACTTGTGGGAGTAACCAACCAATATCTGATCAGATTTAAGGCACACCCCATGAAATGGAACCTATCCCCAACACTGTCTGGATAGCCAAGGACATGAGACCAGATAGGCCAGGGACGTAGGGGAAAACCAAATACTACTGTTCTGCTAAAGGAACGTAGCAATAAAATGTATCCTAATGACATTCTGCTAGACTCATAGATCAGTGCCTTGCTCACCCATCATCAGTGAAGCTTCCCTCTGCAGTAGATGGGAACAAATACAGAGACCCACAGCCAGATAATGTGCAGAAAGTGAGAGACAGTGGGACACTCGGTCCTAACAATTCAGTCTCCATCAATTCCCTCCCCTGGGGGCTCAGGGAACCTTGCAGAACAGTTAGTGGAAAGACTGTAAGAGCCAGAGGGGATACAGAACTCTAAGAAAACAAGGCCTTCTAAACCCAACAGGACCAAAGCACATAGGAACGCAAAGGAACTGTGACAGCATGCACATGGTCTGCAGAAGTCTGCACCAGATGGGATCTCAGCACTGAAAGAACTGGCCACAAACCCCCAGAAGCCATATCCAATTGACATCCACTCACAAAGGAAAAACTGGTCTTCTACAAGAGTCTCACTGGGTATACAAATCACTGTGAGGGGAAGGCCCCGTGCCCAGCAGTAGATGGCCAACACAAGAGTAACTCAGTGGCATCTCTGGAGGTTCTCTGTCTCATAATGTTGTGTCAGGGCTCTTTTTAAAACCTTACAGGTCCTTTGCATATGTATTATGGCTTCTGGGTTTGTTTTTATGGGTTCCTATACGTATGAACTAGTGAATCGTTGTGCTATGTGCGTTTCTTGTGTTTTATCTTCAGCTCTTTTTCTTGTGTGTTTGGTTATTTGGTCCTATTCTGGTTTGTTTTATTTTATCTTATTTTATTATTATTCTTTAGATGCCTGTGTGTTTTCTAAAGAGAAACAGAAAGGGTGTGGATGCAGATGGAAGGGGCAAGGGGTGGGGGAGGGTGGAGAGGATCTCAAGGGAGCTAAGGGAAGGGAAACCACAACCAGAACATATCGGATGAAAAAAATCTACTTTCATTAAAAGAAAAATAGGAGAAAAAAAGAATACAGAAATATAAAAGATCCCAGAACACAGCATCTGATTTTAACCTCAATGAGACACCTGGGAGTAGAAATTGTGTGAGTTTCACAATGTAGCAGCCCTATGGCTAAGATTTCAACGGTATTCCTTAGTTTGGGGTGGATTACACCTGTTGAGGTGGATTAGGTCCATTTGGTTTGTGATGTGATTCAACTCCAGACTTTCTCTGCTTAGTTTTTTTCCAGTTGACCTACGTAGAGGTTAGAGTGGGGTACTGAAGTTACTCACTATCACTGTGTTGGGGTTGATGTGTGGTTTTAGAGCTAATAGTGGTTTTGTTTGTTTGTTTGCTTGTTTGCTTGCTTGCTTGCTTTTAAAATTGGGTGTCCCTATTTTTAAAAAAGTTCTGAGTAAATAAAAATTTTATTTATCTTCTAAATGTTTTTTTTTCCTGTGTGTATGCATTTATGTGTGTACGTGTTTGTGGGTGCCTGTGCATGCACGTGTGTGCATGTGTGTGTGTGTGTGTGTGTGTGTGTGTGTGTGTGCGCGCGCGCGCGCGCACGCTCACAAAGGTGGAAGGGGAGGGGCAGTGATTCCTTTCTAGATGACAGCAGACAATGACAGATTAGCACAGGGGCTTCAGTCCCAGGATCGCAATGCCAGCACTGAACAGCTGTTAAGTTCTCCTTTTCATTTTTATACAGTGCCGTTTTATTATTTTGCTTACATTTATTTACTTCTTTGGAGGGGGCATGCCACAGTGAACATCTGGAGGTCAGAGGACAACTCTGAGGGAGCTGGTCTTCTGCTTCCCCCGTGTGGAATCTAGGAGCTGAACTCCTAGATTCAAGTTTTTAAAAGAACCTTTAGCCACAGAATCATTTCACTGGCCCAAAAGAAATAAGGGAAATATAAAAGTGCCTGTAAAGTAATTTCCTTGGCTAATTAATTTTAGCAATTGACAAGCACTAATTATTTTGCAAAAATTATTCATAGCTGACTTCTGATGTGCATTCTAAGGTGTTGGGTTTTATTAGCAAGTAAAATGGAATTAACTCCATACAGAAAGGATAGTTCAAAAAGGCATGATGTCTTGGGAGAGTTTGAAGCTCTATCTCTATCAAAATAAAAATTTTAATAAAGATTCTAGAAAGAGATGAGAATATGCTTAATCTTATATATATTAGAACATTAGCATAATCTTGTTCTCTGGAGAATTTATTGAGTAGATTCTCTTTTCTAATAAACTTGGAATCCATCTCACCATCTAGCTCTAGCAAATGATGTTTTTCTTTTATGATAAATGGACTGGTCTGTGTTATATAAGAAGACCCTATCTCAAAAACTAAATAAAGAAGAAAAGGAAAGCAATCATTCAGAGGAAATTGGTGATGACATCAATATCAGACATCACTTGGGATAAGGCTAAGAAGGGTCCAATTTTTGTAAGGAACCTATAGGATTGCCAAAATAGTCTCAGAGGTATCCCCATTCCAGGTTATAACTTCAAGTTAAAATGACTGGGTATGATGGCGTTCTATTGAGGCTCAGGACCTCCAGTTTACTCAGCTTCCACGTGTCGCAGGTCAGCTCCACCCTCCCCAAGATGCCCTGTTGTTTAAAGACAGAAGAAGGTATTAACACGTTAGCAAAGCTCAAAGAAACATGTTAGCAAAGCTCAAAGAAAAGCCTCAAATTGTTAAATCCAGGAAAACAGCGCCTATCATAAAATCTAAGAGAGTGGAAACTGCTTCAAATGTAGAGAAACTCTATGAGAGGTGTCTCTAACAATGCCACACTAAGAATGCTGGAAACTTGGTGTTTTAAGTGTGCTGGATGATAGTCTAATACTTCATATAAAGGTTATTCTCCCTGGAAATTAACAGGGACAGTGTATGCTTTAAGGACTTCAGACGTGCTCCGTATTAGTACCACATTGGTTATGCACAATAACACTGAAAGGAAAAAAATGGAAGTTACATACAGATGTCATGAGGTAGATATGATCAACATACATTGTTTACATGTATGAAGTTGTCAAAAATAAAAAAATATTCTATTAAAAGTAAATGCAGCATATTATACTTGCAAGCAATTACCTGGGGAAATAGATATCAAAGGTTTCAAGGTCATCTTAATTATTAGAGATGACTCAAGGTTTGCTTCCCTTTTGCCGCCTTTCAGCCACAGTCAGAGACGACCAATGATGGTCAAAGCCATTTGCTGGCCTTTGGTGCAGTGTGCCGTGAAGCTGGGAGCCATTTCACTGGATTGTAACTTGGCACCCAAACAGCCAGCTCCTCAGTGATGCCAAGAGAGCCTGGCAAGTATATTTAGAACTCTCTGGTGACTGAATCTGATGATAAATAATGGAGATTATTTACTCTGGAAGTACTCACTACATCATCTGCATCAACTCGATGATATGCATAATTTAAAATGTGCCAAAGGGTGTTCAGACTTAGATTCCTGAGCATCCAGAGCTATCTTTAATGCTGTTAGAGATGTGGAATGTCAAAACTCACATGAGCTCACAATCTGTGACAGTTACTGTGTTCAGAACAATGAAGCAATAATTTTATTATGAAGGTTAAGAGGTTTTTTTTGTAACAGATGGCAACTCCTTATTGTTATTTGTTATAATAATCACAATTTACATAATCAGTCTGCAAATAAAACAGAGGAGGGGTTGTCCGACTGACAATAAGCTTCACCTTCAGCTCTCTGCCATGTTTTTCCAACAGTTTATTCCTGGATACAATCAGCTGCTAAAGAAATACACGTGACCGTTAAAGAAATTCCCGTGATGATGACCAAAACCAAAGTTAAAATGTAAATTAAGAGCCAAACCAAGGCGGGGGGTTAGGGGAGCGGTGGTGGTGGTGGTGGTGGTGGTGGTGGTGGTGGTGGTGGTGGTGGTGGTGGTGGTGGCGGTGGTGGTGCACACCTTTAATCCCAGCACTTGGGAGGCAGAGGCAGGCAGATCTCTGTGAGTTCAAGGGCAGCCTGATCTACAGAGTGAGTTCCAGGATAGCCAAGGCTACATAGAGAAACCCTGTCTTGAAAAAAGAAAAGAGCCACACCAAACTGGTCTAACCTGTCAGGCACCAGCTGATTAAAAAGCAACCACAACATCTGTACTTCTCAGTAGTGGGAGAAGGCTGGATTGTTAAAAATTTTTAATTTAGTGATCACTCTCCCTAATAAAAATCAACCTATTGGTACTGAAAATTATAAAGACATTGAAACTGGCGTAGGGATATGAAGAAAACCTCAGTTCAAATCCCCCACCCCGCCCCTCTTACTACTGCTACAATTTCTGATGTTTACACACTTCGTTGCATCTGCACCTTGAGAGGAAACACTTAACGGCCCCTGGTGCCTCCTCAGCTTCTCTCAGTCAGAACAACTGAGCAAGCTCAGGTTCACCCTCGCTTGTGATTGCCATGGGATGACATGTGTCTTCATGGCCCCAGTTACTGGCTCAGGAACAGTGAGGGGATTCTGGACCCAGCAAACAACCTCCTGGGCAAGAAGGGCCTTGCTGTCTTCTCTTCCTGTTGTTCTGGGCCAGGCAATGTGGCCAGTCCTCCACTGAACATACCCATTTCCTGCTTGGCCAAGGCCCTGGTATCCTGCCTACTAGCATCTGTCAATAAATTTACAGATGGAAATATAAGGAGTGATAAAAATAGATAAATGGTGCTGCTTTATTATTTTAGATCAATCTGCAAACAATGGTGCCTCCTATCACCTAGCAGTAGTAGAAAAGAGTATTTTCTATGAACTCAAAAAGTAGCCTTTGACATGAGTGGGGGAGAACACCTCTCAACCCCCTCCCCCTCCCCCATCAACACCTGAGGCGGATGGGAAAGCTGTC
Source organism: Peromyscus aztecus (assembly GCA_902168405.1). NCBI lineage: Eukaryota > Metazoa > Chordata > Mammalia > Rodentia > Cricetidae > Peromyscus > Peromyscus aztecus. The sequence continues at coordinate 6,262 of CABHPQ010169300.1, forward strand.
CCTATTAACCATCTGTCATGTGGCAGCCTGGGCTGGGGAGAGATTCTCCCCTCATCAACACCTGAGAGTGCTGTCCCCATTATTCATCTGTCATGTGGTGGCTTGAGTTGGGGAGAGATCCCTCCCTCCTCAGACTGGAGAGCTGGCCCTGAGGTCATAAGAGCAGGAGAGCTGTCCCTGCCCCTCATCAGCTGCAGCACTCGGGAAAAGTGGCCCCTACACCTTGCGTGGGCAACACAGTAGAGCTGGCCCTGAAGGTGTAGGTGTGGGAGAACCGCCCGATCCTGAGGACATGAAAGGGGGGAACTGCTGTAAGGGATGAACTAGCCAGGGCAATGCTGGAGAGCTCACCCTACTGGTGAAAACAGGGGAGAGCTGGTGGGCTGACCAACCCTGCAACTACCTAGGTCCAGAACCAGGGTTAAGTGTTGGCCCACCCCAACATCCACCCCATCTGTGATCTGATGAAGCACAGGTGTGTGTGTGGGGGGGGCAGTCCCTGTGGACCCAGGGCTGCAGGATCTCTCCAACACAGAGCAACAACAGGACATCCAGGGAGAGTCCCAGTGGGGGCCCAGTGTTGATAGTGTACCAGAGACCAGGGGCCTCGAACCAGACCAATGCTTTCTTGCAATGAACGCCTGCCTGTAAAAATGTATGGATAAAGGGGTTCACTGTGTGACTCACTGTGTCACACTGCAGCTTCCAGGATGACATTTTTCTCCCTTTCTTCCCTGTTTTTTTTTTCTTTTTTTCCCTTTTTGTCTTAAATTTTATTTTGTTGGGGGGGAGGTTGCAGGGGCAAAGGGCAGATGCAGGGGGACAGGAGACGGGTGAGATCGGGATGTATGATGTGTGTGAATGACACAAAGAATAAATAAAAAAAGAAAGTTTAAAAAATACATAATAAACAAAAAAAATAGCCTTTGAGATCAGAACAATTATCATCCCCAGATAAGGAAGCTATGTCACAGAGAACTAGTCGCTCAGGAGGGACACACGGAGTTGGAGTTGGCAGTCAGGACAGGTGAAGAACACAGACCAACTAAAAAGAACAGAATGAAGCCTAAGCTCGATGCTATTTACTCAAGACATTAAAATTCTAAGAATGTGAATCATTCTTGAGAAATGATTGTATGCAATCAAGCCAATGTCAAAATTAGTTTGGGAACCTCTAGCATTCAAAACCGGCTGTCTTTAATATACTGCATTGATATTAATAGATCAAGAGATAACTATATGCACGCAGTAAATGATTCTCATTCTCTATGAATAGGAAAGAGAGGATGAAAGAACTCTTAGGGGCTGGAGAGATGGAGCGGCAGTTAAGAGCACTTACTCCTCCTTCCAGAGGACCTGAGTTCGGTCCCCAGCACCCATGTTGATGGATGGCTCACAACCTCTTGTAAATACCATTCCAAGGGATTTGGCCCCCTCTTCTGGCTGCTGTGGGCAACCACATACATGTGCATTCATTCACATAGACAGACGCACACACACACATACACACACTCCTGCACACACAAATAAAAATAATAAAAATAATTTTTTTTTTTTTGGTTTTTCAAGACAGGGTTTCTCTGTGTAGCTTTGCGCCTTTCCTGGAACTCACTTGGTAGCCCAGGCTGGCCTCGAACTCACAGAGATCCGCCTGCCTCTGCCTCCCGAGTGCTGGGATTAAAGGCGTGCACCACCACCGCCAGGCAAATAAATATTTTTAAAAGAACTCAGATGTTGCTTAAACATAGAAAAGGTATGCAAATGATCCAGTCCATTAAAAGAACCTTGTTTGCTATAAATATCCAAATAAGTAAAATGCCAGCAGAGATTGCCAGAGTTCTGAGCAATGGTTTCTTGAATACATAATAGTTCTCAACTGCTTATTTTTATTTTAAGCTAGAGTATTTACATATTTCAGTGTGGGGTTTTTCAAGTATGTCTCCTCCATGATCCCTCTTCCAGCTCTCCTGCTTGTTAGATCTACTCTTTCAGGAAAGAAACACAGTCCCTCCTCACCTTTATTCTATACATTATTACACATTCAGTTAGTAATAGCAGAAACAGCTGCTAGAGGTACAGGGTTTGGATCCACTCTAGACACCTCCCTCTCACTGTCCTAACACCCTGAGAGGAGCCCAGTGCTCCTTGGCAGCATCAAGTAGCAAGGAAAATAGTCACTGAGGGAAAGTTATACAAACAAATCCTAATGGGATAAGCCACTACAAAATCCTCAGGAGAAAAGCACCATGGTTCATGGTTCCAGCATTTCCTTCCAGGAACTGTTGGCATCGAGCAGAAGAAAGGTGCTTGACTCTAGCTCACATTTATACTGACTGAGGCTCTTTTATACCTGGCTGTGTTAATCGCAGGGTTAACAGGTCACTGGGGCACAAATTCTCACCACGGCAGGCACGATACAATCTGTGACGAAACATTGAGGAACCCACATCTACTACACAGTCTGTTCTCATGCATGCTCATGCTTCATCCACATAGCCAACCTCAATTTCCCCTTCAGAAAGCTTCTTAAGTCTATCAGAGAGCCCATATGCTATTGGGCCAGACAATTGATGATTATGGTCTCACACGGCTTTGTAAACTAAGAAACAAAGCAGAGGTTCTATAACGTAGGCATCCAAGAGTGACTGCCATAGAATAGCTGGAATCTCCACTCTCCAGGATCAACACCCAGCTGTGTTCTTGGGTCAGAGTTGCCCTGTGGTCACTTGAATGGAAACACCACAGCCTCTTCCCTGCCTTCTATCTATCTTCCTAAGGCTTTGTTCTTTGGTATATGTTCTGAACGGAGCAACTTAACTATTCATTTCTAAAGATAATATCCCTACACCAAAAGTTCTCAGCATGATCTGGAGACTTACAATCCAATCTAATGTTTCCCTCTTCCAGCGCAATAGCATTCCCTGCTAGTCAGTGCTTTCCAACATTTCCAACATTAATTAACTGGTTAATTTTTAAAAAAATGTCCAGGACCTAAACAGATGAGTAATCTACAGAAGATTATTTAGAAATAGGCCATGCCAAAAAACACATCACATTTACCTGGTACTGTGACAATGGCCTACATATTGCAACATAGCTACATGGTGACAAAATGCATCCTGCATTTATAGGTCAGAAGTTCAGAGCACAGAACCAGCCATCCAAACTAGATTCCCTACAGACACAGTCCAAACGAGAGGTGAACATCCAGAGTGCACCCAGAAAGTAGTGCACATTGACAAATAATTTAAATGCATCTACAGACATCACTCTTGACACCGTGTAATTAAGCAAGGAAGACCAGAAATATTTTGCAACACATCCTGTTCCCGTGTGCTCAGTGCTCTCTCTCCTCTTCCCTTCCTCAGTTTCCCAGACTCACACCCCTCACCATTCTTCCCCTTCCTCTCCTCCCCCATCACTCCCTTCATCAACATCCCTCTCAACATCAACATCCCTCTCAAAAGAACATGTTACTTCAGCCAACACATCCTGTCCTAACTGTGCATGAGAACTCTCTCTGTGCGCTTACATCCCGGTCTCACAGGGGAAGGGAGGGCTCCAACAGCCCAGCTCTCCAAGACCTGGAGGACAGAACCGGTGGCATGCAGGTGTACACCGCCTGTCCTAAGAACCAGGAGCAAAAGCACTTGATGCAATTGGGGCTTTCTTATTCTATTTGGCTGAAAATATTCCATACCATATTATATAAAATGGAGAAAACAGGAGTTAAATATGGAACGGCCATGAAACGTATGACCTAGGAGTTGGGTGAAGTCCTGAAAGTAACTTAAAAATGAGTGTTTTTCTCTAGGTCAAACAAGGAATGTCTCCAGAGACTTTCCTTTTAACATGGCACAGACTGCTAGGGAAGATAAGCTTATTTTCAGCGTGCCTGTGTAGCCTTCCTTTTGTCCACATTCTAAATTTAAACATTTAATTGTTAACTGTCCCCTTCTCTACTCCAGATATAATTACCCAGATTACATATGTGTTCTACGGGTACCGGTGTCATTGTGTATCTTTAGAAATCAGATTACATATTGCTTTTTAAAAAGCACAGTTTAAAAAAAAAACACGTTATGAGGACCCATCAATAATTTCCACACTCACTTTTCTTTTAAAGATTGTAAAAATGAAGACTCGTTCCATTTTTGTAGTACTCCTACAGGGTACTATAAAATGTACTTAGTAGGAAAAGAAGAACTTAAGTAGGAGGAATTCATATCAAAGGATGTTAGAGTTGAAGAAATTACATAAACTGTCTACACCCAGTATGTGACATCATGTGAGTGTATGAGCATGGCCCCACAGAAAACGAGACTAGCCACGCTTGACCTACCCTGCCTATGTCCGCCTTAGCCTCACTTTGGACATGTCAGGCACCTGCCAGGAAGCTTGTGTGTGGTGAAGGTATCAAGGATTTCCCCATCCATTCCGATTCTTTCCGGGTGACCACCTCCCAGCCCTGACTTAATTTAGTTTACCGTTTCCTGACAGTCAGAGGAAGTTAGGAACCCAGAGGTGTGAGGTGTGTGTAACTCAAGAAGATCGAAGGGTTTTAAACAGGGAGGACTGAAAGCTAAAAGTGTGAGACACTAGGAGGTGTCAAGAGAACAACCTCTTGGACAGGAGCTGAAGCCTCAACTGTTACCACAGTCAAGAGAAAAATCTCTGCTCTAAATGAAGTTAGATTTATTATCTAACCAATTATCACAATCAAATTCAGCTGGGAGGAGAGGGGACAATTCGTTTATGCTCTGGCCATCAGCCTGAGGACAGTGTGAAGTCATGGTAAAGCCTTCAAGATGGCGCCACAGACTTCACCAGCAGTTAAAGATGCTGTCGTCAGGTTGGTTTGAAGAACAAAGCTAGGACTCCTGGAGCTAAGAGTGGTTATCTAGTACCAGGCTACAGCGGTGCCAGGCCAGATTTCTAAATATGGGTGCTGGACCCAGCTCAGGTTCTCATGTTTGCACAAGCGCATTACTCACGGAGCCATCCCCCCAGGACCTACTGTTCTGTTTTAAAAGTATTCTTTTCATAAGAACAAGGTTCCAATGAACCATGACAATAAGTTGGCTCATATATTTAGGAGTGGGAATATAATTCCAACGTAAACTAATTCTACTTCAGTGTTTCAACCTTCATTTCTGCTCATATCTAGAGGGGGCTCTCAAGAAAAACACAGCATTTCTTTCATTGTGTGGATAATTACAATTAACAGCAGCTGGTTGGCCGATGAGCCTGCCCAGTCACTCCGGTGATAAACTGACGACCAGGCAAATAACTTCAGCTGCTTTGCTTACATGTGACTTCTATTAGTTTTCTGGCCACAGATGCTCTTTTGTCCCCACCTATCATTAACCCACTGTGGAGGCATGCCAGTACCCTACAAGATTATAACATTCCCTTTTGTCTTTTACCCTTGATTAGGAAAATGAAATTAACTACCAGATGATGCACATTCCAAAATCCTTGAAAATGGCTTTTTATGAAAAAAAAATGCTTCCTGTCATGCACGGTAAAATTTGAGACAGAACATTTATATTTAATAAAGTTAAAGCAAACATAGGCAATTCTAATTAGCTCGAATACTTTGCTATTGTACCTTTTTAATATGTTTTAAAACTCCTTTTTAAAAATTAAATTAAATGTTCAGAAACGCCGTGTTTTTAATTTCAGTTAAGCCTAACCTACCATCACTCTTTCCACCCAGAGCGAGCAGGTGACCTGCCTTAAATTTATACCATGAGGGGCTAGAGCAACGGCTCAGAGGCTAAGCACACTGACTGCTCTCCACAGGTCCTGAGTTCAATTACCAGCAACCACATAGTGGCTCACAACCATCTATAGTGAGGTCTGACGCCCTCTTCTGGTACTCATGCAAACATGCAGACAGAATATTGTATACATAATAAATAATCTTTAAAAAAATTTTACCCCATGAGTGGCAGCACTCCTGGGGTGCTTGGGTTTGGCACATTCCTCCATTCTGTAACACACATGACAGAGATAGAGCATCCCTGCAATGCAGCACTAGCAATATGCAGAGAATCCTGCGTGCAATAGACTGGTACCATACAGTTGGAAAGATAACTCCAGAGGGACTCCAGGGGAGGCACGGGAGCTCCAGGCACAGGAAGTTTAAAGCACATTTAGGCCTCTGTCCAAAAGCACCATGGACATAATCAACAACCTGGCCTCAGGGGGTTGCTGTGAGGGATGCTGTGAGGGATGCTGTTAGTGAACATGCACTGGAGATGTCAGAGAAAGCTGGGCCAGCTGATTACCCAGCACACACGGACCCTGCTCACTGCCTTTACTTTCTCTTGCAAGGCCAGGCCAGCATGTGTCTCTGGCATTTGTCACTATGGGTACAAGGTAAGGCCCTCTGCTGTTCTATGATGTTTAAGTTCAGAGATTTCCAGAAAAGCTCAGCCTATTCTGGGTCCAAGCTCAGACTATTAGGAACAATTTAAACCTAAGTACTGGCAAAGGGTTGCTGGATCACAGCAAAATCTGGAAAAACAATACTTTTTGACCCTGATTTCTTCCCGAATGCTGTCCATGCCCTTTGCGGTGGTAAACCCACTCCGTGTGGCATGAAGCCTCCTCCCTTCAGGGCTCCATGGAAGCTATGCTGGACTCCAGAATTCATGGTAACTAAATTCTCCTAAAATTCAGATCTATACCAACTTCCATCCACAGTTACATTATTTCTGCTCTTGAATGTTTTTTTTCCCCAGTTGGGTTAGGCTCTCCTGGGGCTCAGTGGCCAGTTAGTCTAGCCTAATTGGTAAGTTCCAGACCAAAGAGAGACTCTGTCTCAAAGGAGGTGGACGACATTTCTAAGGATAACACCCAAGCCTGTACTCTGACCTCCATATGCATGTACACAAATGTGCATGCTCCCCACATCTACACAAACATACATGCACACAAGCTAGAGGTCTGAGGGAAAATGGCCCCATTGGGCTCATATATTTAAATGCTTGGTCCCGAGTTGCTGTAACTATTTGGGAAAGAGTAGGAGGTGTGGCCTTGTTAGAAGAGGTATGTCACTGGAGGGAGAGGGGTGTTGAGGTGTCAAAAGCTGGCACCATCCCCAGTTACCTCTTCTCTCTGCCTGGTGCTTGTAGATCAAGATGGAAGCTCTCAGCTACTACCTCAGCACCATGCTTCACCATGCTTGCATGCCTGCTGCTATGTTCACCCTGTGACAGTCATGGGCTCTAACTCTTTGGAACAGTATGCCAAATTAAACCGTAAAAAAAAAATTAAACACTTTATAAGTTGCCTCGGTTAACAGAAAAGTAACTAAGATACATGCACACATATCCATGCATACTTCTTAAATTCTTAAACTGTATCCTACCAAACACTAGAGCTATAAAGTGATCAGTGAAAACAGGACTTGATGGTCAAACACATTTGAGGAGGGAAAAAAATGACTATACAATTGCTCAAAATATTCCCTGCAAGGTGAGCCATCCATCTCTCTGAGCTCACAAAAGATCAGAAGATTTGCTTGGGACAATGAAACATGACAAGGAATGATATTTGTACTTAGAAGTTTTGAGAATTGGCATGTGGTTCAACTCTCTTCTTTCTGCAGAAGACAACAAAGTCCCAGCTAAAGGGAGTTCAGTCAAGGTGCTAGGAAAGATGATGTGGAACAGAGTCTCCTTAACCCATGACCTGTGCTAACGACCTGTTGTAAACATGTGACATTCAATGATGGCTGAATGCTGAGCTCCTAAGAGTCAGATTAACTTCATTTAACACATCATTGTTGACATCTACTCTATCACATGATTCTTGAAACCTGGAAGACATCCTGAGGGAAATTTTTCAGAAAAATACTAAAGGAAACACTTGCTTTGAATCTCCAGTCCACTCTGAAGATTTAGTATTAGGTTAATTGTGTCATTTTTCTCTAAGCCAATCAGGACCAAACAAGGAGTCACTCATAATCCTGGCATTAATTAGTCGATTCTTATAAACTTTCCTTAGAATAAGTTAGTTTTCCATTTAACCATTCCCCATGTTTCCATGGTGATCAGGCTATGCCCTGCTTTAAGTTATTCCACATTGTGAGAAACACTGGTTTTCAAGCTACATCATGCCCAGGGTAACTCCATTTTACAAGCAGCATTTTAGAGACACCAACACCTCTCCAGTACCACCCAGGAGGCACTCACTGACAACAGAGTCCTAAAAGTAAAAAGCCATCACCTATAGCTCAGTAGATTGAGACCACATGAGAGCATTAAAACCATATCAGAGAAACAGGCCAGGAATTTATGAAACATCAGACCCTCACCTAGACTCCAGGAAAAGATCTAAGGGAGAGATATAATGTGGCCACCTGAGGGTGTGTCAAGGGACTGACTGGCAAATTATGTCTAACTGTCCTCTGGCTACAACTCAGCTCAACCTCACTGCTGACACTGTTGCTCATCCCACCCATTCTCCCATCCAGACCAGTCCTGCCCTTTACCTCTGTAGCCTTCCCAGTCCTACATCTCACCTTTGCAGTTCAACTCGACCCTGACACCCAGTTCAAGCATGACTCTACACCCTGGCTGAGTTTCCAACAGCAATCCAGTTGGGTTCATCAACCTAATCACTACGGTGACCCTCTGCCTCTGTATCAGCTCCCTGCTTCTGCCCTGTCAGGCCTCTCCTGGAACTCTGCTGATATGTCCTCTTTAACTCTTCTGTGTCTACTTCTATAACCTACACACATACATATAGATACACTGTTGGTGGGATTTTCCGTCCCTCCTGCCAGCTCCCAAATCATGATACAGAGGCTTATTATTCATTATGAAAGTTTGGCCGGTAGCTTAGGCTTGTTCCTAACAACCTCTTCCAATTTAAATTACCCCATTTCTATTAATGTACTTTCTGCCTCATGGCTTTATTACCTTTAGTCTGTACTGCCCCTGTTGCTTCTCTGCTTTCTCCATCTCTGGCTGGCAACTCTCTACAACTCTGCCCTTCTTCTTCTCAGTGTCCTCTCTGCCCTGAAAATCCTGCCTAGCTATTGGCCGTTCAGCTTTTTATTAGATCAATCACAGTGACAAATCTTCCCAGTGTACAAAAAGATTACTCCACAACAATACACAGCTATAATTTGAAATGTGACTTAAGTATTAATATCAGTAATTAAGATTGGATTAAAACCCATTTTCCAACAGCAGGCTGACAAGGGAAATCAAGATCATGTGACAAACTGCAGCCAATGATACCTGCAAAGCCTGTGAATTTACTGTTATTTAATGAATTATGACACTGTAGAAAGACACAAGTTCTTCTGGCTGATTCTGGCATAGCAAATTCTCAACAGTTTCACGACTCTTAAAGATGTTCAAAGTACAGAGTAGCAAATTCCCTCCGGGTACCTGCCCCATGGAGATTTCTTCCCAGAGTCCACAAGAGATGCTACAAACGGCTGGGATCTAATCAGAGGGATATCGAATGAATCTACGTACACTGAGCTCTTTTAGTCCATTCACTTTATTCTTCTAAGTCAATTCTACCTACACAGCTTCTTTTCTGCACTCACACTTAGCTCCTCTCCTGTCTGATTCTCTGTACCTTTTTCTGCTGTTCTCTCTTTGTTCTACCTTAGTTCTACCTCAAGTCTCTGACATTTCCAGTTTGTATACACATATCATCAGCAATTCTCAGGCTAAAGCCAGGTCACAAGGCTTGAATTATTTCAGGGTCATAAAAGCAGAGAAGAGTTTTCACCAGGCAGTGACTGCCAGGCTTTCTTTGTGACTCAAGAAGGGGTTGACTTGTAAAAGCCTCAGTGAGCTCTTAAAGGGAACGGGTCAAATGAGAGGGAGAGAGACCTCGAATCAATTAGGGAAATCTAAGAAGGGAAAAGGGGGAATCTATGTGTAGATAATAAGCTAATTAACAAACCAAGGTGAAAGTAAAAGGAGTTATGGATTTAAGGTTAGTGAGGCTAGCTTCTCTTATCTGTAGGCGAGATGAGCTCAGGGTATGCTACTGCCCATCTATCTGCAGTCTGTCCTGGATGTTTGAAAAGTGTCTCAGATGAAATACTTTAGTCTGGAGATGGCACTGGCCAGATGTTGGCTAATGAAGATAATTACAGAAATGCAGACTCTAAGTCTATGCTGGAGTAAAAGGAACAAAGGCCTGATTGTGGGAAAAGGGTCTTTTACGCATGATTGTTTTCGCACATAGTCAAAGGGATGTCATCCATATGCCCCAAACCTATAGGAGAAAGTGAGCTCAATAAATGATCAGTTACACTGTTAGATGTTCTTGAGAAAAGAATCAAATGGGAAAGCTACAACAGCACACAAGAAATTCACTGCAGGAAACAGCTAATACATTCAAAAGCTAGTATTACTAAAACTCCTTGAGTTTTGGCTTTCCTTTGGCAGAGGCCTTGGCTATGCCAGGTTCTAGCCTTGTCAGTACCAGCTGAATTCCTACTTCATTTTTCTGTGTCTCGCAGCAACAGAGGGGTACGAAGTTTGCATTCTGGTAGGTTTACCTTCTCAGATACCATTTCCAATCATTAGACATCCATATGGAAACAGAAAACACCACAACCCAATGTCTAAGACTGCATTAGAAACACAAGTGAAGCAAGAGAACACAGCAGTACCCTTGGCACAGTCGGTGACACCGATGAATGGCACAGGAGCATTTCAGAAGAAATTATGACTCTATATGACATTAGACTTCACTGAATGTTTAGAGTTAAAAGGTCATCAAGATTTGTTTCTAGGCCAGGTGGTGGTGCATGCCTTTAATCCCAGCACTCGGGAGGCAGAGGCAGGTGGACCTCTGTGAGTTCAAGGCCAGCCTGGTCTACAGAGTGAAATCCAAGACAGTCAGAGCTGTTACACAGAGAAACCCTGTCTTGAAACTCCCCCACCAAAGATTTGTTTTTAATGTACTCAATGATGTAAAAATGACTCTAACACAACTAAGAACATTATATAATTAAGCCATTAGCATTGGCTTCAAGGATCCAGAGTCTCAAGGAGTTTGTGCTGTAATGGATCCTTGCAGTAAACTTTGCTTAACAAAGTTAATCCGATCCTAGAATCTCAGGAGTGGGCTATTCCATCTTGGTTCATGGACAGTTGTAAGACAGCTTATGTCTGGTCTTTCAGGAATTGGGTGGGGCTGTGGTTGGGCTGTACCTAGGTTTTCTGCTGGAGAACTTCCTCCTCCTCTGCTACAGATCTGTGACAGCTTGCCCATCCTGTCCCCCATATCAGAAAATCTACCCTCATCCATGAGCCCTCCAACTGTGGCTACAGGGGCTTCCTCCCGTTCTGAAGGTGATGTCTCGAGGAGGCATCTCCCTCTTGGCCCCTGCCACACTCTTCATGCCTTCTCCCCCTGCAGTGAGAATTCATAGGGACCCCCATCTTCTACCTCTTGCTTCCCTACCCAAAGGAGACTTCTCATGCAGGTCCTGCTGGTCCTCGTTACTTCTGATCTGACTTGCACATAATTTGGTATCTATAATAATTCTCCATCTCTTAGTTTCACTAAGGATGCAGTGTTTACAGTGGCCATGGCAGCACACACCTGTAACTCCAGCACTGGGGAGGCAGAGACAGGAGGTTCCTTACAAGTTTGAAGCCGGCCTGGTCTGCACAGTGAGTTCCCAGCCAGCCAAGAATATCAATGAGATCCTGTGTCAAAACCACAAAAGGATGTTGTGTGTGCTCTTCCCCATGGTCCCCATTGCCGTGTGTGCTGTCAGAAAGTTTCTAAATCACCACCACCTTCCTAGAAGAACTTGAAGATGTTTCCCCTGTCTCTCTCCTTCTACACATACAAGAAAGCCAACTGGAGGTTCAAAGCAAAACAACAACAACAACAACAAAAACACACTCTATAAAATGAAATCAGGCTATTTGTCAAAATGCTTACCAAGGAGATATTTCAGAACAGGAGCAAAGAGTCATTTACCCATGTTTGCCCCTATGACTAAACACAGAAGAGACTATGTGATTTTCCTGGGCTATATGACAGAGATAAAACAAGATAATTCATGGTTCCTTCAAATTTCTTACAGAGATTTCCCCTCAAAGAGTAGTAGCTTTGGTGTCTTATTTATAAAAGGTTATAGACAGCCAACGTTGGGGTAGGGGGGAGCTGAAGCTTGGTTGGTAGAGTGCTTTCCTAGTATACACGAGGTCCTAGATTCTAATCTGACACCATAATTGGGTGGCATAGACCTAGAGTCCCAACACTCAGAGCCAGAAGCAAAATGCTCAAAAGTTCAAGACCATCCTCAGCTCTGTGAGAGGCCAAGCTGGCTGCATAACCCTGTCACAAACATATATACTGTACACACACACACACACACACACACACACACACACACACACACACACGCACACACACGCACACACACGCATGCACATGTGTGAACAGCAATCAAAATCACACCAGGCAAACTATCAAAATCCTGAGAAAATGTGCAGTTAGCTAGACCGATAATACAACGATACAGAAATGTAATTCTGCAAAGATAGAGAGAGAAATACAGGAGCCAGTAATGGTGGAAGAAGAAGGGAGACGGTATCAGTGGGTTGCAGGGAGGGAAGCCTGTAGAGGAAGTGTCTGCTGCAGCCAGTGTGGTATAAAACACTCTTATTACAATCTTGGTTCAGTATCGTGAATCACCAAAGACTCCAGGGGCTGGGCCTTCTCTATGCTGGCAGCTTCCAAACAGCATTTTCATTTTCATCCGTCTACCCTCTGCTGCGTCCCACTGACCCGGTCACTATGGCTGTCCTACATCTTCTTCGCTGCTCGCCTCCCCATCATCACCCCACGCGCCTCGCCCCTTACTGTGTACACAGCAACTCTGAGCAACCACAAGAAGGCTGTTTCTCTCATTTTTTATTCTAATGTCAGACACCCTCTGATTCTGTGAAAAGCTGCTGCCAGAAGGTGCTGTAACTGGAGTTTGTAGGGCAAAGCCCCTCTTGGCTGCTAATTAAATGACAAGTAAGACTGAAGACCCGAGAGCCTTCTTCAATGTGGTCACATGCGGAAGAGGATCAGATAAAGGCATCCAGGAATCCAAGGTCTTTCTTGGAGTGCTGACATGAGCTTCAGTTTTAAAGATTTATTTACTTATTATGTATACTGTGTTCTGTCTGCATGTATGCCTGCAGGCCAGAAGAGGGCACCAGATCTCATTACAGATGGTTGTGAGCTACCATGTGGGTGCTAGGAATTGAACCCAACACCTCTAAAAGAGCAGCCAGTGCTCTTAACCTCTGAGCCATCTCTCCAGCCCCGAGCTTTAGTTTTAAATAAATGAAGAATTGGGGCAAGGAGGTGAGAGGTATGCATAATTAAGCAATCTTGGTCAAAGTGTGGACTTCCCAATCACTGTCCCAGCTCAAGTCCTACAAAGCGGTTCTTACTGCCTGAGGGAACAGGCAGTTGTCCTGAGATAATTACTTCTGCTACTTGAGGGTGAGAGCCTGGCCATCATGGATAAGTGACTTTGACCGTAGGCATGAAGGCTCTGCAGTCTTGGAATCCACGGTGACTAAAGAGAAAATGCTAAGGAAAGTAATTTCTCTCTGTGCCCTTAGTCAAAGCAAGGGAGACAGGCAGACTCACAAGGCAGGTACAGATTTCAGGCCTTCTGCTTTAGATAGAGTGTGAGGCTAAAGAGGACTCCATGGTTTTTAGCCAAACAATGGGGAGGTGCCTGCTTTAGTACCAGTTAAATAAGCCAAACCTGTGTTAGTGAATGCTATATTAATAAATTCAAAAAATCGTAAATCCGGGGACTTGGAAGCTCAGAAAAGAATTTGCATTTAAAAACAACGGATCCATGTTGAAGGAGATTATATCTATTTCTCGAGGAACCCAGAGGAGCCCTGAGGCCCTGTGTGATGGAAACTGGTCTTCTTCTGCCACCAAGTGTCAGCACACACTGCTAACCCTACAGGTTTTTCAGTTTCAATCACAGAGACAGGAGCTCATTCTATGAGAAAAACAAATCTAACAGGATTCGCTATGAAAAGCATGGAGGTATGCAAACTACACTAAGAATGTCCAACACCGTGGGGAAAACTCAAACACCCTCCCTGCATTTACTATTTCACCAAGTAATTCACTCAGATTTTCTGAGGCCAAATTTATTTGTTTTTTTTTTAAATTACACAGCACAGTGATCATCAGAGCAGCTCATTTTAATAGTATCAATTTACCCAGTACAATACTGTGAAATGAAGATAATGTAAAACTCACATGTGCACTGAATAAATTTCTCCTCTTGTTAGAAAGTACATAATTTCCAAGAAAAGCCTTCAGCTTCCCAGATCTCTCCTTCCCCTCACTCAGCTCTGTTGATGCAGGGGAATCTCCACACCAGGAGAGTCAAAGGAGAGTTCTTGTATTTCCAAACTTCCAAACCTAATACACAGAACTCCCAGCTACCCACTGGGCTTTGGTTACTTTTAGCGTGTACTGTTGCCTAAAACAGGCATCCTTCCAGAGACAGGACCCCAGAGCCCTAGGGACTGCTACACCCCACACTGACCACTCTTGAGGAGCACTCCTGGAGCACTCATGGCCAGCACCAGGCTCTGCCCATGATGTCAATGAGATATTTTACCTTCCTAAACACATTATTACAGCTCCAACTTTTTCTTTTAGTTTAGCATGAATAATAGCTTTTCGGGTCACTAAAGGATGATGATGGCTAGATGAAAGGAGGAAAAGCTGACCTCTATGGCTGCATCTCCTCCAGTTAGCAGTAGGTGGACTACCTATTCATCCTGCGGTCCCAGAAGTTTGCCTCTGCTAATCTACAGCTCTTCTCTGCCTAGCAAACCTCTTTTTTTTTTTTAACCAATAATCATCAGTCCCAAAAATAGCACCACCAGTATCTTGGGAGTGTTCCAATATCACACCCAAAATTATTTCCAGATGTCCTTCTAGCATGTCAAGCCAAAATATGAAAGCTAGGGGCTGGTGAGATGGCTCAAAGTCACTTGCTGCCAAACCTGATGACCTGAGTTTGATACCTGGAACCCACGTGGGAGAAGGAGAGGACGGACTCCTATAAGTTGTCCTCCGACATCCACATGTGTGTGCACCATGACATCCGTGTACTTACTTGTATACATACACACAAATAAATAAATATGATAGAAACAATTTTAAATAATGCCTTGTTAAGTTTCTCCTAGACACTAAATGAGCACCTTCTCAGGAAGGGAAAGCTTCGGGACGTCTGAAGCCAGCTGCTTCCCCTCACTCCTGACTTGCCATGGGCCCCTGACATGCTCATCACCACTTTTTACTTTACTCAGCTCACCAAAGCTATCTTTCATTAGAACCCAGCCAAACCCTAACCAGTGCAGTAAGAAACCTTGATGTGCCAAGGAAAGTTCACTGCATCCTAGGGATGTTAAGGTCAGCTCTGTTCACAAGTCCATCAGAAAAATTACTAGCTAAAAGAACATTGGAAGCTCACTCTTTACCTCTGAAATGCATTAAAAGACACACTAAGTGTTGTGTAAACCTCCCCAACTATGGTACAGATCTCTAATTATGGCACACATTCTAAATCTCATTTGCTTTCTTATATTATTATAAAGTCCTTAGAGTTACATACTTTAACATATGCTTAAATCATTGATATGCTTTACCATAACTGAGTTAAACATTCCTTTACTGTCGATGTTATTTCTTTCTTTTCTTTTTTATTTTTATTCTTTTACTTTTTGAGACAGGAACCCTTTTATAGTATTAGTAATGTTTCCATAAACATCTTCATGCACGAAGAACTTCCTTTTTAAGATTTTTAAGATTATTATAAGATTAGTCCTATTTTAAGATTATTTATGATAATATCAGCAACAAAGACATCTTGGTTAAAGAATACACATTTAAATGTTTTCATTTCTGCATTTCACTTTATGTGTATGTGTGTTTTGTCTGCATGTATGTATGTGCACCATGTGTGTGCCTGGTGTCCATGGAGGTGAGAAGAGGACATCCGATCCCCTGGGACTGGGGTTACAGGTGGTTGTGAGCCATC